>ONZH01002726.1:0-236528 GCA_900303285.1 Rhinella marina
CTGATCTGAGGTCTGGTGGATGATAGTTGGTATGTGGTTGTTTTTCATGACTCCTATAGTTGCATTAAGTTTGCTGGCAAGCTCTAGATACGGTACATTGCTGCGATAGTTATGTAGAAATATAGTAAATACATGCAGGCACAATAGCCTCCATTGTCAGCCTATAGGGCCGACCCCTGTGACTGGACGTCTAAAGTGCATAGGGTCAGGTTTTGCTGGGGGGTGGTGGCGCGGCTGAAATTTGGGGGCGTGGGGGAATGGGTCGCGTTGGGGGGGGGGGGTGTCATCACAGAGAGTGCCTACGGCAGCATGAACCCTAAATACGGCCCTGATTACCTGGAAAAACTTCTAAAAGACTACCTCACTCTGCCATATTACAACGGATTGAATGTATCCTTATGTTGTAAACTGTTGTACCCACAATGAAATATGTGTTCAGTTTAGGTGAATGCAATTATTATTATATAAGATTATCTGCTTTTTGGGTTTGAACTAAACTTTTGAACCACATGACAACCATATCTCTCAAACTAGGTTAGCTGAATTTGTCCATGCAGGGGAATACATGCAGTGTGCTGAGGGGATGTGCGTGAGTGTGCGGCCTGGTGGAAGCGGTAGATCTCATAGTATTGACGCTCCCTGGGCTTTTGCAGTATTGTGAAAGGTCACACCATTCAGGGTACTCATTGGTATTGGGGGTTCTCCTGCCTGTTGTAGGTTCAGGTGCCTTTGGTGTCAAGGTTTTGAGGTGCAAGGTAGGGTTCCTTGGTGCAGCTGGAAGATGGACAGTGTCAGTGCAGTATGACAACAGAAAAATGAAGTTGGCAGGTTCTTTACTAACATTTCAAGTTTAAAAACAGTAGTCACATGCATAGACTAGCAAATGTTACAAACATGCAGTTTTCCACAGTTCTGACAGAAGAGAACTCTAACAGGCAAAGTTGTCTCAATTTTCCCTTACACTGCAATTCTCTAGCTGACTCTTACATAAGCATCCTGGCATGGGGTGTAACACTTAACTTAACTTTCACATTCACTGAAGTATGTGGATATTTCTGGCAGTTGGCCAAGCTGCTTTTAGATGTGTCCCGACAACGGAAGCAAACTCCTGAAAACGTGCTGTAGAGCCAACATGTCCTTTAAGACAGGTTTTCTACTTTTTATGATATTTGGATTGATACATGCTTTTCTGCTGATGTTATAAGTAGAGATGAGCGAGTAGTGTTCGATCGAGCCGGTATTCAATCGAATACTACGCTATTCGGCATACTCGATTTCAATCGAGTATAACGGCGATGGCGCACTTAGAATTTCGTTTCCCCTCCCACCTTCCCTGGCGCTCTTTTTCCACCAATCAACATGCGGGGGGGTATGACAGGCCCGCGGAGCACGCTGGCAGCGCAAAAACAGCGTCTACATGGATTGGCTGGAAAAACCATGTGACCTCGAATATTAAAAACTCAGCTCTTCCTGCTCGTTCGCATATGCTGCGTGAACTTAGTCAGGGACAGAGGCTGGAGAAGGGACAGATAGGTTTTAGCTGTTGGACAGGCAGGAGCGTGATTAAAAGCCCTTATCAGGGCTACTATAGTGCAGTACAGTGATAGCTTTACTACTATATACACTCTGCAGAGAACGGCTGCTGTATTCAGGGATAGCTGCTGGAGTAGGGACAGAGAGAGGCATTAGTGGTGTATTAGGTGCTCTGCTACATACCAAACTATATTTGGCACTACTGTTCTGCGTTTTTTTTGGCTGCAAAACCCTGTTATATACCTAGTGTGTATATGCACCATCTGATCTTCTGGCAGTATACGGCTGTGTACATTTTTTTTTTTTTTTAAATACAGTTTCTTTGGCTCTAGTGTTCTGGGTTCTGTGTGCCTGCAATACCCTTTTTGTATACCAGGTGTAAATACCCACCGTCTGATCTGTTTGTACACGGCTGTGTACCTAGAAATATAAAAAAAAAAAAATCCTTTTCATTGGCACCTGTACTTTGCGTTCTCTTGCAAAATAATTGTATATACGTAGTGTTCATACACACCGTCTGATCTGTTTGTACACGGCTGTGTACCTAGAAATATAAAAAAAAAAAAAGCCTTTTCATTGGCACCTGTACTTTGCGTTCTCTTGCAAAATAATTGTATATACGTAGTGTTCATACACACCGTCTGATCTGTTTGTACACGGCTGTGTACCTAGAAATATTTAAAAAAAAAAGCCTTTTCATTGGCACCTGTACTTTGCGTTCTCTTGCAAAATAATTGTATATACATAGTCTTCATACACACCGTCTGATCTGTTTGTACACGGCTGTGAAGGCAAAATATTGTAACCAAAAAAAAAATAAAATGCGGAGGGGGGGCTAGCGGAATCGGACGTGGACGAGGACGGGGGCGCGGAAATGCTGTTGGTGGCCTTGTTGAAGCCAGTGGGGATACAATGCGTGCTGGTGAGGGTCAGCCAGGATCCCACTCATCCAGAATCCCTGCCTTTATGGGACAGTTAAGCAGGGGGCGGGTTACACCGCTGTTGAGGCCTGAGCAGGTTGAACAGGTGGTGCAATGGATAGCCGATAGCGCTTCCACACAGTTGTCCACCAGCCAGTCATCCACACAGTCTCACTCTGACCCTCCTTCCTCCACACCTGGCCAACAGAGTCATCCCACCATTGACCCCTCCCAGGAGCTCTTTTCGGGTCCTTTTTCAGATGTGCCGGAAGAATCCCAGGAGCTAGCAGAGGAATTTGTTTGTAGTGATGCCCAACCACTTGAGTATTCGCCATCTCCTGCTGATGTGGACCCTGAACCAGCATCTGTTATCATGAGCGATGATGATGAGACGCAGTTGCCATCAAGGGAGGCTGTTGGAATGTCCAGTGGGCAGGAGGAGGAGCAGAGTGAGGAAGTGGAAGAGGAGGTGGTGGATGACGAAATGACCGACCCCACTTGGCCAGGGGTGATGTCCAGCGAGGAAAGTAGTGGAGAGGTGGTGGTCTGCGCAGCACCGAAAAAGGCAGCAAGAGGCAGAGGGATGTCCAGAGGCAGAGGGATGTCCACAGGCAGAGGACAGTCCAGACAGAGAAGTGAGGCCACAGCCAGCAGGGCCGAAGCTGTTCCCGGCAGCGGGCAGTCGCGCGAAGCTCCCCCATCGAGGCCTCGTACTTCTGTGGTGTGGAGATTTTTTAATGTTTGTGCGGATGACAAACTGAGCGCGGTTTGCACACTCTGCCACTCAAAAACTGAGTAGGGGCTCTGAGAAGAGCAATCTGACCACCTCAGGCATGCGGCGTCACTTGGAAGTCAAGCACTGGGCTGAGTGGGAGAGAGCAAACGCAATACAACCTGCGCCCGGTCTTGCTGCCACTGCGGTCCAGACCTCCAGCCAGGACACCTCCACATCTGCCTCTGCCTTGGCTACTTTGGGGCCTTCTCCTTCAGCCTCCCCTTCCCCCGCCTCTTCGCCTGCACCTTCACACTCCTCGTCCCAACAACTGTCCATCTCGCAGGCGTTCGACCGCAGGCGGAAGTACGCCTCGAGTCACCCCCAAGCCCAAGCCTTAAACTGCCACATCTCCAAACTGCTGGCCCTGGAGATGTTGCCGTTTAGGCTTGTGGAGACGCAGGCCTTCCGCGACCTGATGGCGGCTGCCGCACCTCGCTATTCCGTCCCCAGCCGCCACTACTTTTCCCGGAGTGCCGTCCCCGCCCTGCACCAGCACGTGTCGCGTAACATCAGGCGGGCCCTGAGGTACGCAATCAGCGCAAAGGTCCACTTGACCACCGACTCGTGGACAAGCGCTTGCGGCCAGGGACGATACATCTCTTTGACGGCACACTGGGTGAATGTAGTGGAAGCGGGGACGGGGTCGCAAATAGAGACGGCCTACCTACCACCCCCGCCCAAGATTACCAGCATGGGTTCTGATAAACCCCCCTCCTCCTCCTCCTCCTCCTCTGCCTTAACATCGCCCTCAGCCGCTAGCTGGAAGCGTTGCAGCACTGGCGCGGGGAGACGTCAGCAGGCGGTGCTTAAGCTCATCAGCTTGGGCGACAGGAAGCACAGCGCCCCAGAGGTGAGGGACGCCATATTGCAGCAGACGGAGATGTGGCTGTCGCCGCTGCAGCTAGGACCAGGCATGGTCGTGTGCGATAACGGCCGTAACCTGGTGGCGGCTCTGGAGCTTGCCGAACTCAATCACGTACCATGCCTGGCCCATGTTTTTAATCTGGTAGTCCAAAAAATTTCTAAAGACTTACCCCAACCTGCAGAGTTACTGGTGAAAGTGCGGCGCTTGTGCGCTCACTTTCGGAAGTCAACTGTAGCTGCTGCTAGCTTAAAAAAACTCCAGCAACGCCTCCATTTGCCTGAACATCGGCTGTTGTGCGACCTGCCGACTCGCTGGAATTCCACCTATTCCATGTTGGCCAGGGTGTGTGAGCAGCAGAGAGCATTGATGGAGTACCAGATTATGAATCCACGCGTGCCTCCAACTCAGCTCCCTCAGTTTGCCAACCACGAGTGGCCATGGATGGCAGACATATGCGATGTACTGCGTATCTTTGAGGAGTCCACCAAGAAGGTCAGCAGCGAGGACGCTATAGTGAGCGTAACCATCCCGCTCCTATGCGTCCTTAAAGAATCCTCATCGCAATAAGGGAGAACGCATTGCACGCAGAGGAGACGGGGGTAGGAGGAGACGCAACGGAGCTACACAGTCAGACCACACTTTTGTCTGCTTCACGGTGGCAGTTGCAGGAGGAGGAGGATGAGGAGGAGGAGGGAGGAGGAGGAGGACGACGTGGAGGTGGCTGTGGAAGAGGAGGAGGATGCTGGCGGCGAGGGTAGCAGTCAGGCTGTGTGCGTCCCATTGGTTCAGCGCGGATGGGGCGGAGAGGAGGCGGAAGAGGAAGAGGAGGAAATGGCAAGTGATCCTTCTGGTGGGGGCAGTGAGGTCATGCCTATTCAGAGTCTGGCACACATGGCTGACTTCATGCTGGGCTGCTTTTCCCGGGACACACGTGTTGTCCGGATAGTGGAGAACAAACTGTACTGGGTCTTCGCAATCCTGGACCCCCGGTATAAAGATAAAGTCTCCTCTTTTATTCCGGTAGAGGAGAGGACGAATCGATTGCTGGAATACCAGAGGGAACTCGTGCAGAACATGGAGATTTTCCCACCCACCATCGCTGGCGGCAGAGAGGAGAGGGTCTCCCAGAGTCCCTCAACATCGATCAGGCCCACAGCCACCAGGGGAACACTCTCCAAGGTGTGGGACACGTTCATGGCACCCCCTTGTGCAACTTCCATCACTGCGGGGCCCGCTATCAGCAGGAGGGACAAGTATCGGCGGATGTTGCGGGAGTACCTGGCAGACCGTACCCCTGTCCTCCCCGATCCCTCGGCGTCCTACACATACTGGGTCGCCAAGTTGGACACGTGGCTGGAACTGTCCCTGTACGCCTTGGAGGTGCTTGCCTGCCCTGCCGCCAACGTGCTATCAGAAAGGGTGTTCAGCGCAGCCGGGGGCATTATAACCGATAAGCGCAGCCGCCTGTCAACCGACAGTGCCGACAGGCTGACGCTAATCAAAATGAACAGCAAGTGGATTGACCCGGACTTTGCTTCTCCAACAGTGGAAAGCAGCCAAAAGTGAAGTGCCATCTGTATGAAGTGCCATTTCCTCCTCCACCTCCTCCTTCTTAACCGCTGTAGAATTGCTCCGTAAATAAAAAAATTTATATATTTATGGCTCACCTCTTGGGCCTCCACAAAATTTTTAAGAGGTCTCACCTCTTGGGCCTCCACATAATTTTTAAGAGGTCTCACCTCTTGGGCCTCCACATAATTTTTAAGAGGTCTCACCTCTTGGGCCTCCACATAATTTTTATTATGGCTCACCTCTTGGGCCTTAATACAATTTTTAAGAGGTCTCACCTCTTGGGCCTCCATATAATTTTTTCGAGGGCTCACCTCAAGCTAACTTTGCGCACTCATTAAAATATTTTCACAACAAGGACCTAAGAGCCCTCGATGCTTTGTGTGGGGGCCTGTTATAGGGAAGAGATGCGGCCCTGCAGGCTCTAGCCTGCCTTCTCCATGAGCCTCTGGCCAGCCCACGGCCTCTTCCTGCCTTTTGCGGTCCTACGCATCTCTCAACATCCCCACTGCTTTACCTGCTAGACATGACACTGGGCCAGGTCGGGTCACTGACATCTCAAGCGCCAACAATTTGGGCATTTTAAGGCTTCTGCATGTGTTTGAGTTGTTTTTACATTTTAAAGAACACATGTCTGACCACATCTCACACACACACACAATGACAATTAGGGGTGGGGTCTATTTGCTTTCCCCTTTGCCTATGCCATCTGTGGTTGTCATAGGCAACATGATTTTAAGGGGTGCAGAATTTTATCTTCTTTTTTGTCTATTTTGGCTTGGGGTCCATGGCAATGTAGAGGAAAGAAGGTTTCTTTGTATGGTCTCACTTTACAGAGAGGTTACATTGTCTTTGGAGTGTATTGTTGAGAGGCTGTGATAGTGGCGTGATAGTGCGACTTGGGCGCGTTATATGCACCCAGACATGCTTCCCCTGCTGTCCTAGTTGCATTCCAGCAGTGTTGGCATCCTTTTCTGAGGTTTCAGGGTGGACTTGGTGACCTCCAAGTGGTCGAATTGAGATTTCCAAGTGGCGAGCATTTTTTTCCCATAGACTTTAATGGGATTCGATATTCGGTCGAATAGTCGAATTTCGCTGTCTATTCGAATCGAATTTCGAACTTTCGAATATTTCACTACTCGCTCATCTCTAGTTATAAGGTCTGTGGAGAGGGGATCCCTGCTCAAATTCTCACCTTCTATTGGGATGAATACAACCTGAACTGGGGCCCTTTACTCCAGGAGCCCAAAAGCATATACCTGCACTGCCTCTTTGGAAGATGTGCTCTTTTATACTTTGCATATATGTGTTTTCCCAAGAATGCATCTTGTAAAGCCTCAGCAATCTTAAAGAGAACCTGTCAGCACAAAATCAGCCTCCAAAGTACACAGGCAATGTCATCCCCTGGCTACTTGCCTATGCTACAGATTGGCAATCAATGGAGAGGGGCAAGATTTGGGTGAGGCAACTTTGACTCAAACTGCTGATTATTAGAGACGAGCAAAGTTTAGAAAAAATTGATTCAGCAACTTCTCGACAGTTTGCCAAGAAATTCGATTCTTTCCGAATTAATTCGTCACGATTCACTATAAATCAGATATACCCCAGCCACTCTCCTTTAGGGTACGGCCACACAGAGCGGCCCTGCTTCGGGCGGCCATGCTGTGGTAATGAACTGCGTGGCCAATTAGCCTGCAGCTAACTTTCATTTAATAACGAAGAATGCACTGTATAGTCCATCATTGTTAATGGCCATGCAGCACCTTTAAAAAGGGGCTGTTGCTGGTATAGGGTTTGGCTGGTTTGTTAGGGGGACAACATGCATATTATTGATGTTCTTGTATGCAATGTCCTGCAGGTTATTTGACGGTAAACACAGACTATTAATCAGCTCCACTTCTCTAACCCCAGCGCTCTCCTGCCCTGCAGGTAGAAGCCCTTCTTCTGCTATCTGCTTTTCCTCCTTTTCCACATCATTTAATATCGATGATGAACATCAGGAACATCCAGCTCCTCCTCTCTCTGCATCTTGCTGAGTTTTCTAGGACATGGAGACTTTGAAGGATGATTTGGAAGAAGTAAAGCCAGCAAAAGATGAGAATGGCCATCATTAACATCTGGCCCCCCTAATGGGTGCAGACTGGATGGTATTGGTTGGCATGCTGGCAGTGGAATAATAAAGGCCTTGATCTTATTGGTATTGAATTACATATCTTAGTTTATGGCTGATGTAGGAATAAGTAAATGTAGGAATAAATAAAACTGATGCAAAATAATTTTCTCTGCACTCTCCTTGCACTCTCCCTCTCCAATATTCTTCTATTAATTTTTACAGTAACACTGTTCCTAGCGCATGAGCACTTGCCACGTCTCTCTTTATGCTCAGGTCACAGGACAATAGCGGAGACCATGTGAGATGAGTGTTTTATAGGACTGTGACATCACAGGGGATGGCTATCTACAGATTGTGCTGGCTTCACGGCATTATGGGTGATTTTGTGTTCCCAGGCTTGTCTCCTCTACACTTAGTTTCGCGTGCAGCCGCCATTTACGAAAACTGATTATTTACCACAAGACAATTCAGATTAGTTTAGAATCAAAGTTTTCCTAAACTTTGGACCAAATTTCACTTCAGATGCCTCGCTTTGCTCAACACTACTGATTAGCATAAAACTGCAGAGGTGAATAAAGATTTTTTGCTGAATTCAGAAGACAGAAGAACCATATAAGAACACTATCTTGGACAACATGCTCCAACTGTTAAGGTACTGCATGCGATTTGGAGGCCAATTTTGTGCAGACGGGTTCCCTTTAACGTTTTTGGCCTGCAAGTTATACAGATTTCACAGTAACTGCAGTAAAGTTTTAATCAACTCCAAAGCCAATATTTCTAGGATAAAGCTTTCATTTCCATTGTGGTCTCTTGAGTTCATTGTGTTAATGTCAGACCATTTCTGCAGAGTATTGCTGCCAAATACAGAGATTGCTTTTTCTTGTTTACTTATAGAGATATCAAAAGCTTACTGTGCCGTTAACTAGCTAGGAATCAGATCCAGAGGTCCTATTAGTGTATTTGCTTGCGTCTTGCTGTATTTTATTGCAGATTTATATATACGGTACTCCTTGCGGTTAAATATTTAAAAGTGATGACAGATGAAGTAAAGTCGTTATGATATGCCATTATATTATAGATATACTATCATATATAGATTCATTTTTCTGACAGGGCATATTATATGGTGGGAGGTCTTTTATGGATGCGTCCCAGGCCTCACAGAACTGATTTTCATTCTGAAGTAATATCAAAGGACAGTTTACTGCTGAGCTGGTCTAAATAAGCCAATTTTGCGTTATAAAAGTTGTTCTTGTAATATAAATTATATCCTCTTAGGATCAGTGACATATCAATTTAAACCACTAATTATGTCCATAGAACAGTGAAACTATGGCATGGGTGCCTTAGGCGGCACTCAGAGCCCTCTCTGTGGGCACCCTCACCCTGGAAAAGGTCTATGTGTACCAATATGCTGTAGACTTTTCCTGCCATTCCTCAGCACAGGCCGCACTATGAACAGCACAGGCAGCGCAGTGAATATAGACAGGTTTCTAAAAGGGTCACCATCACCGCCCTAGAACAATAGCTGTTTCACTGAATATCAGTGATACTGCAGCTGTTTCACTGAATATAAGTCATACTGAAACAGTCTTGGGAGAGATGGAACATAACATAATATTTTACTATAATATAGCTTTGTTTTCTATTAACCTTAAACCTTATCACAACCTGTGCCTCCTCCTCCTTAAAGGGAGAGTGTCACCTATATAACTAATGCACTCAAACATTTAAAGCAGCGGTCCCCAACCTCCGGGCTCTGGATGGATGTTTGCCAGTCCGCGGCAATCAGGACCTGGTCACCAGTGGGGGGCGGTAGTGGCAGGGGACAGGGAGATGAGCGCTTCCATTGTCTTCAGGACAGGGATACAGATGCCTGTGCTGCGGCGGGGCAAGGGAGAGAGAGGCGTCTCCCCTGTCCGTTCCTCTGATAGGCTACAGGAACTAGGCCTGCAGCCTATCAGAGGCCGGCTCAAGCAGCGCGATGACGTCATCGCGCCGCCTGAGCCATATAGCGCAGGACACAGGCTGGAAGAGGCCTGCATCGCATCGCTGCCAGTCTGATGGAGGTAAGTAGTTTTTTTTTTTTTTGTACAATACAGGAGAGGAGCGCTGTGGGCATTGGGGGGGGCACTTCTTACTGGCACATGATATGGGAGCACTTCTTACTGGCACATGATATGGGGGCACTTCTTACTGGCACATTATTGGGGGCACTGTGGGGCACTTCTTATTGGTACATTGGGGGCACTGTGGGGGCATCTATGGGGGCACTTCTTATTGGAACATTATTGGGGGCACTGTGGGGGCATCTATGGGGGCAATTCTTACTGGTACATTATTGGGGGCAATGTGGGGCCATCTATGGTGGCACTTCTTAAAGGCACATTATTGGGGGCACTGTGGGGGTACTTCTTATTGGTACATTATTGGAAGGCACTGTGCAGGCATCTATGGGGGCACTTCTTACTGGTACATTATTGGGGGTACTGTGGGGGCATCTATGGGGGTACTTCTCACTGGCACATTATTTGGGGCACTGTGGGGGCACTTCTTATTGGTACATTATTGGGGGAAACTATGGGGGTACTTCTTACTGGTCCTTGGTGTAAAACAGGTTGGGGACCACTTATTTAAAGCATATCTTTATCCACACTTCTGATTGCCAGGAAATGAAATGTGTAAGATATAGAAATGAGGCACAAATTCCCTTTTCTTGCACGAACAGACAGTCAGGGGGTCGGGTGGAAGGGGTTGGATCGGCAGGCCCGTCTCATTTATCATGTTCTACACCTGTTTTAGGTGTCAAAGCACTGATGGGACTGAGATTGCTCTGCACCAAGCGCAAGGAGAGGAAGCAGCCTCATAAATTAAACTTAGCAGTGCTGTCAGGTACATTTTTCCCATTTACGTCCCCAGCAACTTGCACAAAGGAGACAGACCCCAGTCTCCAGGAAAGCTCACTTGTTGCTTTGGGTGCATACAGGGGAATTCTCCAGGTCCCCAGTGCAAGCCTGAAAGTGGGGAACTAAGATTTATCAAAAGTGGTGTAAAGGAAAACTGGATTAGTTGCCCATAGCAACCAATCAAATTCCACCTTTAATTTTTCAGAGCTCATTTTAAAAATGAAAGGTAGAATCTGATTGGTTGCTAGGGGCAACTGAGCCAGTTTTCCTTCACACCAGTTTTGATAAATCTTCCCCTATCTCCTCCTCCTGAGTAGGGTTGCCACCTTTATGCTGTTTTTTTTTTTTAATATTTCAATATTTTAATTGATATCGTTCTATAATGGGTGTTTTGTTGATTATTGTAATTTATTTTGTACCATTAAATATTTTGCAATTGCTAAAAAATGTAAAAATGTCCTGGTATATATAGAAAAAAAAACTCCCATACAATGTCCTGGTATATATAGAGATATATCTGTAGATTCCAGTACAGTGTATATGTGAAAATACTACTGAGGTTTTTAGCCACGGAAAATCTTACACTAGATAGCATTGAGCCTTACAGCTTAATAGTTAGAGTCTTTGCCTTCAGTGCAGTAGGTTGTTGGTTCACTACCCAGCAGGGATAATTTCAAAATAGAAACTTAATAAATGTTAAATACACAGGGATGCTGTAGTGGACCTTGCAGTCTGAGTGTCTGGTCCCCCGGCTGATGTGTGTGCTGTAGCAGCTGCTATGGGGGCAGTTACGCCCCTGTATGGAGGACAGGATGGCACACTATATAAAAAGCAGCCGCAGTGGGCCCAGTTCATCAGATAAAGCTAGGTGCATACTTACAATCAGATTCTGGCATTCTTTTCCAGTATAAGGTCAGAATACAGGATTTGCCAGATCTGGCATATGCCGAACACTACCAGCACACGCTGGATCCCATTCACAATTATGGGTCTGTTGGGATCCGAGGTGGGTACAGGCATTTTGCTAGATGAAATATTGCTATATGTGGTGTTTTTTTTGCCCTTTGTCCTTTATTTATGCCATTTATCTGCAATGGAGGTGCAATGTCCAAGACTTGGGGGTACTACAATTATGTATATACTGTAGTTTTGAACTATAAAGTTAGGTATTGTTTTATATGTATTCGGCAATGTATTCCAGTAAGAATGTGATTGGCAAAGGTTGGCAGGGACAGGGTTAACCACCTTGTTCCTCCCCTCTTGGTGGGGGTGGGCTGGTCCTGCTTCCTGCCACAAGGGAAGCGGGACACCCATCACTAGATTACCATTAGGCCAGTACTACATAGTGCAAAACTACAGCCATCCAACCTGCCTCCATATTCCTTATTGATGCCAGAGAGAAAATTGCACTTGAAATCAGCTACCATTGAATGTATTTGAAGTTCTATGTTGCACTTAGTAAAAGAGAAGTTTATACATTTACACTGCACTGATCCCTGGGGAGCAATGGCCCTAGGGAGTACACCATGACAACACACTTCATCAGGGCCACTATCACTCCCATCCTCTGCACTGGCTCCTGCGGGTCTCCCTGCAGAGGCTCCTGCCAGGACATCTGCAGATGTGCACATAGACTGAGGTGTTACAGGTGGCTCATAAGACTGCAGCCGCAGCACAGTTCATAGGCTGAAAGGATTGCAGAGATAGGACAACCCCTTTAAGCGAGTGCAAGCGCTGATACCGATAAAGTAAGACTTTTAGTTTTGCAGTTATCAGGCACAGACAGCATTTGTGCTGGTTTGGTAACAGTAATTGATTTAAAGAGTGCTCCATTATAGTGTTAATGTGAACATGCCTTTCCACAAGCAGGATGAATGGTATCATTCAGTTTATGTTTCAGTGAACATTTGTTTCTCTTTTACATTAACTAATTACATTCTACAGATAATCGTTTAAAATAATGTTTACAGTGTTGACAATGTAATGCTGCAGTGATTAGTGTGATGGGCCGAGTAGAAAGCAATGTGTCAGCATGCGATCCAGCAGAGGCTTTACTTTAGATCTCTAGTGTTTCTTTACAGTGAATGCAACATGCATTTCCTTATACTGTATACGGTTATGAGTACTTTATCTGCTGAGTGCAAATGTTCATTTGACAGTTAGTACATTTCAGTGATGTACCTGCCTCAGAGGCAGACCACATGACTGCTAGCCTAGAGAGAGGGTTGCCAGGCTCTGAATTATTTCTCCTGTTCTGACATAGTCATTGTGTTTTTCAACTCTTGGGTAGACCTGCAAAGGGAAGCACACTTCCCTGCTTCCCGATGCTAGCTCTCTGCTCCTTGGCGTCTTTGCTGCACTCCCAGGATGTAAATGTCTGCTTTAAGGCTACTGCAGGCAACTGTCCATCGCAATTGGTCACGTGACACAAGGAGAACAGGTCACCACTGCAGCTGGGATGTAAAATTCTGTTTTGACACCGCTGCAGCCAATCACTTAATGCAGTGGTGTCAAAACGGAAGTTTATATCCTGGGAGTGCAACGGAGCAGCCAAGTTCAAAGGTGCACAAATCCCCCAACGTTCAAAGAATTTTGTATAAATTATTGACAAAGGAAGGGAGATTCTTCTGTCTCCTCCATTAAACTCTGTCACACCATTAAACTCCAATCCCCATTAACCTGTAAATAAGGAGACTGCATGTGACTGGATTTTAAATGGCCACAGCAACATTTTTATTAATGAAAAAGACACAAAGATTACATTTCAAATAACTTAAAACATAAACAGGAAAAGGCAATTATATTGCATTACCCATAAAACTGTGCTTCTATATTAAATATAAGATAAATGGATAAATAATCAATAATAAATTTAGATTTTCGAAAGCAGGTTGAAGAAGAACTCCTGCAAAAAATATTATTCTCTGACCTGCTAGAATGGTACATGATGTAATCTCTGGTGAATGTAATCTTCTTACCAGTGTCTGTATGTGTGAGCTTTCCCTTCCCTTCTGCTTCCTGGCTGTGTCATGTGACCAGTAGTGTTGAGTGAAACGAAGTCCACTTGATCCAAATTTCAGGGAGAATTCGATTTGCCGCAAACGGGAATTTCCTTGTGCTTTGTGGTATTGAATCGATTTTCCCTGAACGGCAGTTAAAACGAACCCCAAGAACAGATTTACCTAATCCATTTGAGCGCAAAGAGTCAGCCGACACCATCTTTATTGAAGATCTTGCAAGAAATGTGATGTATGACGTCACCATGCCAGCTGACGTGATGACGTCATCACAGGCCAAGAGATTTCGCTCTAGATCTTCAATCTTTAAGCCGGCTCTTCACGATAAAATGGATGAAGTAAGTATGTAAGTATTTTTTTTTATTTTTTATTTTACTGAAATATTGCTGTCAGATGCCACGATCAGCTATGAACGTGGCATCTGAGGGGTACAATGAAAGGGAGCAGCACAATTGCCGCTCCCTGGCATTGCACCCACTACTTACAATGAAATGCGCTACGTGACAAATTAATTCGTCACAAAGCAAATTTTGTCATGTTCTCTCCTATGGGAGCCTCAGTCTCATAGGAACGAATAGAGAAGTAACTGACTTCCTGCCCTGTGTCAGTTGGAAATCAGAGAGTTGGTCACATGACACAGCTAAAAATTAGAAGGGAGGGGATAGCTCACAAATACAGTCACTACAGATTACATCATGCACTTTTCTAACAGGTCAGAGAATAAACATTTTTTGTGGGAGTGCACCTTTAAGTATGCCATAATCCACCCCAGCTGCAAAGCACAGCCTCGGGGCAAGCATACTTTCTTTACCATGTAAACTCGCATCCCTGTGGGACCCTAGCATGACCCAGGATAATTCAATACACAAAAGCACTACTAATCAAAAGGTCACCATACCCTCAATGGCAGGGGCATAACTATCATAGCGGCAGACCATGCGACTGCTATGGGGCCCAGGGCACATTCTTAGTTGGGATTAATGCCTCTTCTACCGGTAGGTGAAAACTTGGTCAGGACTCTACAGGAACAGCTTTTAGCAAATGAAGCACTGGAAAAATGGCCCAAGAGTCATTGAAACAGTTTAGGCAGAAACCCTTCTGTCCTGTGTGGGGGGCCTGGTTTGATCCTTGCTATGGGGCCCTTACTTCTCTATATATGCCACTGCACAATTGATCCTGATTGACAAATACCTGCAACACAGCCTCTTGCAAAGACTTATTCTCCAGCCACAGGATCAAGTGTGCGACACCTTACCCCTTTCAGACCCACCACACAAACTCAGTCTATTCCACACCTTCACACAAACCTAATATTCACAGATGCAACCAATAGCATTTAAATGGACCCGACCTGTCTGAGATAATCCAACTCCTTATGATGAACCACAATGCCTCCGTTATGAGACACAAAAGGGCAAACTTCCTTATCAACCTTCATCCAAGCCTTATCAATTGATCGAGCAGGACAACACATCAAAATTAATACCCCTAATAAACTCCCTAGATGATTACAAACCCTGGTCATTTCCCCACAACATGGAGGACTAATACATCGGGTGAGCAATTTAATCTGCAGTAATAATGAAATTTGGAAAGCACCCTGATCCAAGTCATCCCACAGACATCAATCCATCTCACCAGTGCAGAATCCCAAGGCAGGCCCAACCATCAGGACCAGGGTTGCCAACCTCCCTTTCAAATTTTTCTGGACAACTGAACCAAAATTTACGGACGGCCCAAAATTTTTACGGACATAATAAACCACACCCCTTTTAGAGGACACACCCCCTTTCACGCCCCAGAATAAAGAGGATTGTTCAGTATTTGAAAATAAAATATGGCATATGGAAAATAAATCAGTTTTCAGCTGTTACATCCCTGCCATTCTAGTCTGAGTGCTTTGTTTATATGGCTGCAGTGATGATGCCTCTGACACACTGGACTTTCTGGCATCATTGCTGCTGCCATGTAAACAAAGACTGACAGGGATGTAACGGGCAAGTGTGCACATCTGTCACAGTGCTGGTGATGTGCACACTGATGTACAGGTGTATGGTATGTGACCGCTGCAGCCAGTTCTCCGCATTAGATCACTGACTGGCTGCAGCAGTAACATACCATATACCGGCAAGTCCTTGCTGAAGAAATAGGTGACACGTATTTGGATGGACATTACATTCACCAATACCAAACGTACAAGATGATACAGCACCACATACCTCTTAAATCCAGTGACGTCTTCCTGATGTAGATGTTCTCTTTTCTCATCTTCTCTATTTGGCCCACACCGCCATGATGAGTTCTTTCAGCCACATCTTCTCTCTGCAGAGTTTGCCACAAAGACACCTTAGATTACCCACTTTTCTGTTATCCTGCTGCTGCCCAAAATACTGTGCCCACTGTTCTCCCCAAATACTATACTGTAGATATAACAGTGCCATATAGGTAGGACCCCATATAGTTACAGTGCTCCCCAAAGTCCCACTGATACTAATAATTCTCTCCCAGAGTGCCCTCATTAGTAATAGTGCCCCAATAGTGATAATGCTCCACAAGTAGCCCTTTTAGCACTAGTGCCCTCCATATTGTACTAATAATAGTAACACCCGCAATAGTACCACTGGTAGTAGTAATAATTCCCCATAATAGAAATCATTTTTCCCCATAGTGCCTCCAGTAGTGCTACCAGAAATAATAAGGAACCGCTGTAATGGTCCCAGTAATTATAATACCTCTTATAGTGCCCCCAGTAGCTTAAACGGTCCACTCTAGTGCCCCCAGGAGCTTAAATGGTTCCCTCTAGTGCCTCCAGTAGTTTAGGTAGCCTCTTATAGTACCCCCAGTAGTTTAGATAGATCCATGTAGTGCCCCAGTAGTAGATAGTCCCCTGTAGATCAGATAATCCTTGTAGTGCCACGGTAGTTTAGACAGCGCCCTGTAATTCATTTAGCCTCCATAGTGCCTCCAGAAGTTAAATAGCCCACTTTACTTCAGATAGTGCCCTAAGTAGTGTCCCATCAGACCTCAGGTCAGCGTCTTGTGCCCCCATCAGACCTCAGGTCAGCGTCTTGTGCCCCCATCAGACCTCAGGTCAGCGTCTTGTGCCCCCATCAGACCTCAGGTCAGCGTCTTGTGCCCCCATCAGACCTCAGGTCAGCGTCTTGTGCCCCCATCAGACCTCAGGTCAGCGTCTTGTGCCCCCATCAGACCTCAGGTCAGCGTCTTGTGCCCCCATCAGACCTCAGGTCAGCATCTTGTGCCCCATCAGACCTCAGGTCAGCGTCTTGTGCCCCATCAGACCTCAGGTCAGCGTCTTGTGCCCCCATCAGACCTCAGGTCAGCGTCTTGTGCCCCCATCAGACCTCAGGTCAGCGTCTTGTGCCCCCATCAGACCTCAGGTCAGCGTCTTGTGCCCCCATCAGACCTCAGGTCAGCGTCTTGTGCCCCCATCAGACCTCAGGTCAGCGTCTTGTGCCCCCATCAGACCTCAGGTCAGCGTCTTGTGCCCCCATCAGACCTCAGGTCAGCGTCTTGTGCCCCCATCAGACCTCAGGTCAGCGTCTTGTGCCCCCATCAGACCTCAGGTCAGCGTCTTGTGCCCCCATCAGACCTCAGGTCAGCGTCTTGTGCCCCCATCAGACCTCAGGTCAGCGTCTTGTGCCCCCATCAGACCTCAGATCAACACATTGTGCCCCCATCAGACCTCAGATCAGCATCTTGTGCCCCCATCAGACCTCAAGTCAGCGTCTTGTGCCCCATCAGACCTCAGATCAGCGTCTTGTGCCCCATCAGACCTCAGATCAGGGTCTTGTGCCCCCCCCCCCAGACCAGCCCACCCAACCACTTTTAAAAAAAAACATACTTTCCTGGCCCCAGCACTACAAATGTTCTCAACAGTGCCCCCCAGTAAAAATATAGCCCACCATAGTGACCCAGTAGAAATAAAGCCCCCATAAGTAGTAATGTTGCTCCCCCCCCCCCCCCCGATCCTTTCATTGCAGCAAAAGACATTTCAGTTTCAGGCTGGGCTGGGGCAAGATGGGCAACACTTACTTACTGGACGACCGAGTTGCTGGGCTGGTGTCGCTGCGCCTGCCACTGAAGATGGCGCCGCCTCAGTCCTTATCTCGCCCTTGCGCTTCTGCTGCGTCCTCCTCTGCAACTGCTGGTGGCGGTGGAAAGGAGGAGGAGGAGGAGGAGACAGCTGAAGCGCGGCAATCAAGGAGGTAGGCGGCGCCGGCAACCGCTGACCTGCGGAGAAGACTGTGCTCGCCACTTTTAAAGGGGCGGGCCGCCGAGGTGAGTGAGGATTACGGGAAAAAAAAAAAAAAAAAGCCCGCGGCTGAGTGGGCCATGAATACTGTAGTAGATTCACGGACAGGGTTTTTTTCTGCCGGACGCTACGGACGGCAGAAAAAAAACACCCTGTTTTTACGGACTGTCCGTGAATCTACGGACGGTTGGCAACCCTGATCAGGACAAACATCTGCCTGAAGTGCGCCGAAAATACAAATCAGGCAGACACCTAAAATAAATCAAGTAACACAGTTCAGCAACGGAACATGAACACTAACGAAACACAAAACAGCCAATAAGAAGGCTGCAGTCTAAGGGCTCATTCACATGAGCGTGGGTGCCCTGTGCCCATGTTGCGGACCGCAAACAGCAGTGAGCAATGCACGGGTACTGGCTGAGTGCAAGTCGTTTGTGGATGCGGACCAATTTACTTGAAGATATGTTCTGCACCAGAAAAAAAAAGAACATTTTTTTTTTTTTGTTCAGAGGCACGGACCAAAATCCTACAGAAGCGCTCCATAGTGCCTCTGTGGGCTTCTGTTCCATGTCTCCGCTCCACACCGCTCTGTATCTTGCAGATTGCAGACTCATTCAAGTCAGGGGGTCCGCATCTGTGATATGGTTGTTGCCTGTATATTGCAGACCCGCTGTTTGCAATCATGTTAATGAGCCTTAACCCCTTAATGACCGGGCCATTTTGCACCTTCGTGACCAGACTGATTTTTGCTAATCTGACATGTCAGTTTATGTGGTAATAACTGTGGAACATTTTTACTTATCCAGGCCATTCTGAGAATGTTTTCTCGTCACATATTGTGCTTCACGACAGTAGTAAATTTGTGGCAAAATATTTCATTTTTATTTATAAAAAACAATAACAAATTTACAAAAAATTTTGAAAAATTAGCACATTTCCAAATTTCAATTTCTCTACTTTCAAAATAAATAGTAATACTTCCAAAAATAATTATTTTACATTCCCCATATGTCTACTTTATGTTGGCATCATTTTATAAATTTCATTTTACTTTTTTAGGACGTTAGAGGGCTTAGAAGTTTAGAAGCCATTTT
Organism: Rhinella marina; assembly: GCA_900303285.1. Lineage (NCBI taxonomy): Eukaryota > Metazoa > Chordata > Amphibia > Anura > Bufonidae > Rhinella > Rhinella marina. The sequence goes on from ONZH01002726.1 coordinate 19,066, forward strand.
TCAAATTTTCACCAAATTTTCCAAAACCATTTTTTTTAAGCACCAATTCAGATATAAAGTGATTTTGAGGGGCTTACATAATGAAACCCCCCATAAATGACCCCATTTTAGAAACTACACCCCTCAAATTATAAAAAACTGCTGTTACAAACTTTGTTAACCCTTGAGGTGTTCCACAAGAATTAAAGGAAAATGGAGGTGAAATTTCAAAATTTCACTTTTTTGGTAGATTATTCATGTTAATAATTTTTTTCTTGCAACACAGCAAGGGTTAACAGCAAACTAAACCTCAATATACATTACTTTGATTCGCAGTTTACAGAAATACCCCATATGTGGTGGTAAACGTCTCTATGGGTTTGTGGCGGTGGTCAGAAGGAAAGGAGCGCCATACGGATTTTGGAGGCAGATTTTGCTAGAATGGTTTTTAGGCACCATTTTGTAATTAAGAGACCCTGACGTACCCCTACAGTGGAAACCCTCAAAGAGTGACCCCATTTTGGAAACTACATACTTCAACGAATATATTAAGGGGGGTACTGGCCACTTTGACCCCCTAAGCGTTTTACGGAATATGGAAACACTTGGCTGTGAAAATGAAAAGTTTCATTTCTTCCAATAAAATGTTGCTTTAGCCCCAATTTTTTTTATTTGCATAAGGGTTAACAGGAGAAAAGCACCCCATAATTTGTTACCCATTTTCTCCTGAATACGGCAACACCCCATATGTTGTGGTAAACTGCTGTGGGGGCACATGGCAGGACTCAGAACAGAAGGAGTGCCATATGGATTTTACAACACAGATTTTGATGGAGTGGTTTGCAGGAGCCATTGATTTTTATTTTTTTGAGCTATTGTCTTATGTAGGGGCTCATTTTTTGCAGGATGAGGTGAGGTTTTCATTGGTACCATTTTGGGGTAAATACGCCTTTTTGATCGCTTGGTATTACACTTTATGTGAGTCAAGGTGAAAAAAATAGCTGTTTTGGCATAGTTTTTTTTTTGCATTTTTTACAGCATTCACCTAAGGGGGCAAGTCGTGATATTGTTACGAATGCGGCGAATGTCTACCATTTTTATTATTGTTAAGTTTTACACATTAGATGCATTTTAGAACAGAATTAAATCTTGTTTATGTGTTGCCATTTTCACAGAGCCATTTTTTTTATTTTTTGGGCGATTGTCTTAGGTAGGGTATCAAATTTTGCGGGACAAGATGACGGTTTGATTGGTACCATTTTGGGTTAAATACGCCTTTTTGATTGCCTGCTATTACACTTTTTGTAAGGGAAGATGACCAAAAAATGTCTGTTTTGGCACAGTTTTTTTTTTTTTTACTGCGTTCACCTGGAGGGGTGGATGACGTGATATTTTTATAGAGCCGGTCGATACGGATGCGGCGATACCCAATATGTATACCTTTCTTTTTTTACCTTTGTTTTACAATTTTTTTTTTTTACTTTTTTTGGGAAAATGGCGTTTTGTTTTTTTTAAACTTTTATTTTTTTATTTTATTTTTTTAACTTTATTTTTTAACTTTTTTTTCAACTTTATTTAACTTTTGGGGGTCTGATCCCCTTTACAATGCATTACAATACTTTTGTATTGTAATGCATTGGCTGTAAGTGTATTACTCAGTGTAATACACTTACAGCCTGCTTCCTGTGCGATCCAGGGGGCTTGGTCACAAAGGCTCGAAGGGATAGCAGCCACGATGCCTAAGGAAGGCATCGGGCTGCTATCTAAGCCATCGGGTCCCCGTCACAGCAGCACGGGGACCCGATGGCCCCCGCTCGCCATCCTGAAAAGCCGCGCACCATGCCGCGCGCCTCATGTGCCGCAGTCAGCAGTGACCGCGGCACATGAAGGGTTAATGCGCGCATTGGTGTTTTCACCGATGCTGGCGCATTCAGCAGGGGTCCGGCTACTGGGCACAGCCGGACCCCCGCCGCTGGTCCGTCCGGGGGCTCCCTGACACCCCTTTTCTGCAGCGCCGTCTTTTTTACACTTTTTGTGAGGGAAGAGGGAAAAAAAATGGCTATTTTGGCATAGTTTTTTTTTTTTTACAGCATTCGCCTGGGGGGCCATCTCATGTAATATTTTTATAGAGCAGGTTGTTACGGACGTGGCGATACCCAATATGTCTAACATTTTTATTTTTGGAAAGTTTTACACATTAGATATATTTTTGAACAAAATAAAATATTTTTTGTGTTGCCATTTTCTGAGAGACATATTTTTTTTATTTTTCAGGCGATTGTCTTAGTTAGGGTCTCATTTTTTGCGGGACAAGATGACGGTTTGATTGGTACCATTTTGGGGTACATATGCTTTTTTGATCGCCTGCTATTACACTTTTTGTAAGGGAAGGTGACTAAAAAATGTCTGTTTTGGCACAGTTTTTTTTTTTTTTTTTTTTACTGCATTCACCTGGTGAAGTGGATGACGTGATATTTTTATAGAGCCGGTCGATACGGATGCGGAGATACCTAATATGTATACCTTTCCTTTTTTACAATTTTTTATTTACTTTTTTTGGGAAAATGGCGTTTTTTTTATTATTAATCTTTTATTATTAATTTTTATTATCTTTTATTATTAATTTTTTTAACTTCATTTTTTTAACTTTTTTTTCCACTTTATTTAACTTTTGGGGGTCTGATCCCCTTTACAATGCATTACAATACTTTTGTATTGTAATGCATTGGCTGTAAGTGTATTACTCAGTGTAATACACTTACAGCCTGCTTCCTGTGCGATCCATGGGGCTGGATCGCATAGGCTTGCAGGGATAGCAGCCACGATAGCATCGGGCTGCTATCTAAACCATCAGGTCCCCGTCACAGCAGCACGGGGACCCGATGGCCCCCGCTCGCCATCCTGAAAAGCCGCGCACCATGCCGCGTGCCTCATGTGTCGCGGTCAGCGCTGACCGCGGCACATGAAGAGTTAATGCGCCGGCATCGGTGTTTTCATGCATTCAGCAGGGGTCCGGCTACTGGGCACAGCCGGACCCCGCCGCTGGTCCGTCCGAGGGCTCCCTGACACCCCTTTTCTGCAGCGCCGTCTTTAGACGGCGCTACAGACTGGGGTCTCGCGCCGCCCGCCGTCTAAAGACAGTGGGCGGTCGCCATCGGGTTAATGTAGAGCTGGAACTTCTCTGATTCCCAGCGGCCAATTATCCTCAACATATCATCATCCAACCCTCACTGTGAAGCCTCAGTGGCAGCACCAATTTGAAAGTGTAAACCATCTACATGCTGTAAAAAGGAGCCAGGCATCCCCCCCCCCCCCAAAATAACCAGAAAAGTGGAAACACAAAACACTGGGCAAACAGATGGCTCAGGTAGGTCAATCACCAAATGCTCATTGCCGTCTAAGAGTGCCGTAAACAAGCCACTACCAGAGGGGATGAAGCAGAGAGAGTAGAGATAGCAGACACCATAGCTTGGTTATCGCAATGAAAACATATTCTTTTGATAGAGAAATTGTCTTTACACAGTTCCACTGCAACAAAAATGGGAAACAGCTCTAGCAAAGCCAAGTTCTTAACCAGTCCCCACTGTACCCAAGAGCCAGGCCACCTCCCTACACATGAGCCCCCAAAGTACAAATCAATGGTGCTGTTTGAAACAGCACCTTCCAGCCACAATAGCCAACCACTGTAAAGCTGTAGAAAGGAGTCCCACACCCTGAGGTCCTCATAAATGTTCTGGGTCACCTGAACAAAGTTGTCAAATTCCCACTCTAGCAGCAGCAAGCTGCCAGCAAAAAATCCTGTCTATCAGCATGATCCAAAAAGCAAAAATCAATTTGCCCAGCAAAGACTGAACAGCCCGTAAATAAATCTTACAAACAGTCAGAAAACTAGCAACCACCAAACCAATTAAATCCACTAATTTATAAGGAGGAAAATCTACACTATCACAACTAAATCAGTTTTAGTATGGAAGTGCATTACTATAGAAGGGCGTTCAGTCTACTTTGGAGCTAAGGGGATCCAAAAATGCCAAACTACCCAATGTACAGTCAGCAAGTATACTACGCATACAGGGGAACGAGGGGACCCCCACAGAAAAAAATCATCTAGATAGTGGACAATGGAAGAAATTCCCTAACCATCCTGCACCACTCAATTAACAAAAAAGGAACTAAAGGCCTCGAAATATGAACTGGAAATGAAACATCCCGTGGGCAGACAACAATCCACGTAATAATGGTCCTCCCACATACACCCCAATAAGTGAAATCTCTGTGGTTGAACAGAAAGCAAACAGAAGGCCGCCTTAATATCTGCCCTGAGCGAACCTGCCTTTTGGCAGGTTCGTGTTTGGGGTTTAAGTGAATTACATAATAGAATTCCATTCTTACGGAATTCATCACGTAGTTCAGTGCCAGCATGCTGCATAATACAAGTGTATGGTCAGCCCCAAGGGTTGCTTCCTGCTAACCATACACTTGTATCATGACGACATGCAAAATGGAATGCCTCTAAAGGCATTCCATTTGGCATGCCAGCATTGAATTACGTTATGGATTCTGTGAGAACAGACTCCATTACGTAATTCACTTAAACCCCGAACCCAAACTTGAACCAAAAGCAGGTTCACTCAACTCTACTAATGAGCACCCCATTATCACCCGCAGAACCAATTTTACTGATCAAAAAAAAAAAAACCATGAACACAATTCCATCATTCACCGAAAAATCCATTGGAAACAAGATATGATATATGAATCTAAATTTCTTAGGCTACTTTTGGGAACCACCCCTAGAGGTAAAAAAATGGAAATGGGGCCAACGAGGGACAGCACAAGGCCCCACCATATGCCTTAACTGTATCACTTTCTCAGTTTTTCATCCACCACTTCTACATGGTGCCTGACAGACTTTAGATTACCCAGACAAAAACAAGGGGCTGCCAGATCAAATGGAATATCAACCCTGCGGAAAAAAACAGCCTATAACAGTGGTGACGAACCTAGGGCACGGGTGCCATAGGTGGCACTCAGAGCCCTCTCTGTAGGCACCCACACCCTGGAAAAAGTCTATGGTGTACCTATACGCCTTAGACTTTTCCTGTCACTCATCAGCACAGGGTGCACTATGAACAGCACAGGCAGCACACTGAATGTATGCAGGCTATTATAGCTAAATGATAAAGTACATGGAAGATATACTATATTGGTATTCAGGTTAAATTTCCGTGGTGGCACTTTGTGATAAATAAATGGGTTTTGGGTTGCAGTTTGGACACTCGGTCTGTAAAAGGTTCGCCATCACTGGCCTATAATAACACAGCTGCCTCCCGAGGGATCTACTTAGAAAGGGAAGCATTGCTTCCTTCTTCACCAACATCATCCCTTTTTCCAAAGCTGTCGGCAGATTTACCTTTTGGCAGTTTAAAAGATTTGGTGAGGCTATGGTTACTGCCGCATTCTGAACTCTCTTGTTTGACAAGTATCCCTTACACTGAGACATCGAGGACCCAGTTGCCAAACTTGAGACCCTGGCTCTCCCCATCCTTCCCCCAAAAGGGAAGGTTAGAAGAGGGAGCTATCATCAAGCTAATCCACAAGGAAATATCTTTATGATCATATCGCAACTCTTTGCCTTTCCTCTGCCAGAACTGTTTGTCATATCGGAGCCAAGCTTCCCCCTCATAAACTCTATATGCATCACCGACTAATCCATATACCCAAAGAGAGCCAAACAATGTTCAGGTTCCTTTTCACCAATGATGCTTGCCAAGATGGCGAATACTTGCAACTAGTTGGAAAACATCCATGTGATAAGACAATATTGTCTCCTGTCCTCTTCCTCCTTCTTAGAGTCCTCCCACAATGTGTGGGTAGCTGAAGAGACACAGATCCCAACAATGTCATTATTCCAGAACTCATTTCCATTCCCTTGCAGTAAGCCTGCAAACAGTCTGTGCTTTGTATTATAATGCACCCCGCAGAGAAATAGTACAGCAGACTCCTAGATACTGTACTTCATTAACATACAGAGCATGTGCCGCTTTCAGATTTACAGCAGGGGAGTAAAAGTGAGTTCAGAAATTATAATTACAACATTAGAATCTGTGTCTCCTCAGCTGTCCACACTTTATAGTAGTTCATGTGAGGGGGCTTATGGTCACAGATTACACTTAAAGGGGTATTCCCATCTGACAAATGTAGTTTGTATAGTTAGATATAGCCATACCAATATTATTACTAATAGAATGTATTTATATAAAATGTACCGTTTAGAAGATTTGCCTATTTGTATATCCATTGTCCCACACACATCAGTCAGGCCGTTGCCCCTAGTTATGACCACCGCAGCCATGTAGTAATGGTGGTCGGCTTGCTCTTGTTCAAACCCGCTCTGAGGTAACTGCTGTATTGTGAACGCACATTACATGAGCATGCGGAGACACATCTTAGGGTCGTAGCATTTTTGCCTGCGCTTCCAAAACGCAGAGAAACGGATCCAAGATCAATTCATCTCTATGGAGCAGGATCCGTTTATAAAGTCTGTGTTTTGGACAGATACTGACCATTGTGTTCTGGACTGGTAGCGTCCAAATCACAGATGTGAAAGTACCCTAAGATGTGTCTCCGCATGATCATGTAATGTGCGTTCACAATACAGCAGTTACCTCAGAGCGGGTTTGAACAGGAGCAAGCCGGCCACCATTACTACATGGCCGAGGTGGTCGTAACCAGGGGCAACGGCCGAACTGATGTGTGTGGGACACTGGATATACAAATAGGCAAATCTTCTAAACGGTACATTTTATATAAATACATTCTATTAGTAATAATATTGGTATGGCTATATCTAACTATACAAACTACATTTGTCAGATGGGAATACCCCTTTAAGTTTATTCTTCACAAAAATAAGAAACCTAAAGGTGCATTTAGATGCACCAGTTATAGGGTGTCTAAATCTGCCCGTCTGAATCTGTTTCTGGGCAGAAGATTGTGTGGAATGCTTCCTTTCCGTCAACCGGCCGCTGCATGGCCGCATGTAAACCCAGCTTAAGCCAAAACCTGACAACACTATATCGTTCTCCATCCTTAATCAAATTTTACAAGCACTATGCTTTCTGGTAGGTGGTGGTCTTTGAACATCTACCAAATCAAGATTTATTCATAAGACCTCCAGTAATATGATTCATCCTTATAATCAAGGTTTTTTCTCTCAAAAAAGTTCTCGTAAACAGTTTTATTGCTGACATTCAACTTTCTTAACACTGACCAGTTATTTTTATAATTAGGATATGACTATATGGGGTGGTACCAAGGTTGGACAGTCCTACAGGGAAATTTCCCTCCTCATTGTTGCCAGCTGAGTCCTCTCAGCATAAATTAATACAGGAAGCATCAAGTACTTATGCACCTGGCCAGCGGCCGCAGGACAGTGGTGCAATTGGATACTGTGGAGGGAGCTACAGTATTTTGTGCTGCACTGTGGTATTTGGTTCTGCTGGGGAGGAAGTTTGTGCTGCACTATGGCATTGCTGGCCCCGCCTACTTCCATTGTCATCGTTCATTTGTGTTGGCCCTGCCTACTTGTGTTGCCCTGGCTTCTGTCCATTTGAACCCGCCTACAACATGGAGCCACTTTTAGGATTCTTTTTTCCAGGGCCACTTTAAGTTCCCAGCCTGTCCCTGGGTGGCACTGACATGGCCGCTACAGTTTTCAAACCCATTGGTCAGTGGCAGCGTGGTTTTGCTGGGAAATAACTTGACATAACACTCAGCTGTACAGTTTTTTGGGTGAAAAAAACGTTTTCTCCGCAAAATCATTCAGACATTGAAGAAATAATTTGAAAGCCACAGCACCTACATCAGTGAGGTCCTACATGGCTGTATAAATGGGTCTTTAATGTGGGAGTTTTTAGGTTAAAAGGGTTGTTCAGCCTCAGGATAGACCATCACTAGCTGATCAGTGAGGGTCTGGCACACATTCCCACAGAGCAGCTGTTCAGCATAGCTCTGTTGCCTGAAGTCGGCGCTGAAGCTACAGAGCACCATTAACATTGTAGTTGGAGGGAACTTGTCACTTCAGCACTGTTCCCATTGATGTCAATGGGAGTAGCGCTATAGTAGTGAGCTTCCTCTTCTACAATGTTGATGGTGGTGTGTAGCTCTAGTGCCAACAGAGCTACACCTAAACAGATACTCTGCGGGGGTGTGGGGTGCTGGATCCTCATCTGTCAGCTAGTAATGGCTTATCCTGAGCGTATGCCATTACTTAAAAAAGGCTGGACAACCCCTTTAAAGGGTTATTCTCATTTTAGACAATGGGGGCATATCGCTAGGATATGCCCCCATTGTCTTATAGGTGCGGGTCCCACCGCTGGGACCCGCACCTATTTCCAGAACGGAGCCCCCGAACTGAATGAGGGCGCACTGCGCATGCGCATCCGCCCTCCATTCATTTCTATGGGGCCGCCGAAAATAGCCGAGCGCTGGCTCGGCTACTTCCGTCGGCTCCATAGAAATGAATGGGAGCGCACCGCGCATGCACGGCCCGGCTCCCATTCATTTCTATGAGCGGCGCGGGGAGCTGCGCCTGGTGGTGGCCGGACCCCCGGAAACCTGGGGTCCTCCAGGCGCAGCGCTCCCCGCTCCGTTCTGGCTATAGGTGCGGGTCCCAGCGGTGGGACCCGCACCTATAAGACAATGGGGGCATATCCTAGCGATATGCCCCCATTGTCTAAGATGAGAATACCCCTTTAAAGAGGCTCTGTCACCCAAATCAAGCCTACCCTACCAGGGATATAGCCTGGTAGGGCTGATGACTCTGACAAAAGCCATACCTTTCATTCTGATGCCTAAGGTCTGGTTTTGGAGAAAAATAAACTTTTAAAAATATTCAAATGAGGCATTGGAGCACTCGGAGGCGGGCTTATGCCGTCCGAGCACTGCTTCAGCTACACCCCTGTTCCTTCCTAATATTGGCCTTCTCCATTAAATCACGCTCCCGTTGCCTCTTGATTGACAGCGCCTCCGTAACGGCGCGTGCGCACAGGATCTTTTCTTTCCCGGCTTGTGAATATTTCTACTGCGCACGCACCGTCACGTCACTGAACCCAGAACTGGTACGTGCGCAGTAGACATATTCACAAGCTGGGAAAGAAAAGATCCTGTGCGCACGCGCCGTTAAGGAGGCGAGTGCGCAGGCGCTGGATGTCAGCGCTAGACCGGTTGGTCTAGCACTGTCAATCAAGAGGCATGGGGGCGTGATTTAGTGGAGAAGGCCAGCATTAGGAAAGAACAGGGTCGTAGCTGAAGCAGTGCTCGGACGGAATAAACCCCCCTCCGAGTGCTCCAATGCCTCATTTGAATATTTTTAAAAGTTTATTTTTCTCCAAAAGCGGACCTTGGACATCAGAATGAAAGGTATGGTATTTGTCAGAGTCATCAGCCCTACCAGGCTATATGCCTGGTAGGGTAGGCTTGATCTGGGTGACAGAGCCTCTTTAAGTGCCTAGAACAGTGTGAGCTGTAAAGTCGGCTCTGCTCCCTGTCACTCCATGTGGTCCAGGCTTCTTCCTGTTAGCAGCCAGTATATATAGTCTGTGGTACTACAGTGGCATTTAGTATTAATATGTTTTGTGAGCATACTATAGATATTGGTTTGCCTGAAACACAGAAAAGCAGTACTATTCTGAGTTCTGTTGCAGAAATGCCTCATTTTTCCAATATGGATATCAAACACAGCTTGATTGTCCAAAATCCAAATCCATTGGTGAGGAGAAGCTTGCCCAACTATAGCTACTGCACCTTTCCTCAAGCAACACCGCTGCATAATAATGGTCATGTGTGTGCTGGCTTGTACTGCAAAGTGCTATTTTTCTCTTGTGTTAGCAAAGAGAAAAAGATTAGATTTGATTTAATGGAATCCATCTCAGCAACAGGAGAGGTAAAGTGGCTAATGAGATATAATTGATCCCTAAGGAGTTATCTGTATTAATACAGCATAGGAGGAAGCGCTCAGAAAGCAAATCACAAGAATCCAAATAACCACAATCAAATACAAATAATCTATATGTAAAGAGGACTTTGTGTCTATGCATAGTGACTGCATTCCCCTTCCCTTATAGATTGTAAGCTCTTGTGGGCAGGGTCTTCTACCCCCCTGTACCAGTCTGTTTCTAGTTTATTGTATTTTTATATTTCTCTAGATGTACAGCGGCATGGAATAAATGACGCTTTAAAATAAATAATAATAATAATTGAAACTGTAGGCAGATGTAAATGATCACTTAAAACGTAACCAAAATAACCAAATGTATAGTAAAAAGGTCAAATTATAATGCAATCTATGTGTGGTATGCAGTGTTAAGTCTACGTAGATGCATCATGGGCAAGTAGCGCTATTTTTCCGTTATACTGTAACAATAAACACCTTAATGGGGTCAATCAGTGGAGTCCATCAGGCACCATTAATGTCCGACCTGTGAGGGATAAGTCACAGCTTTAATTCAGTTTTCCTCCTCCCATAGTAGAACAGAAAAGCAGACATTGCCAAGGCATGATTATGTTCAGGATAGCGTATAGACAAACAATATGTTACTGTACGTCTATAGAGTTGCACAGGCCTGCCATGGACTGCTCTCTTTGTATAAAGCTGTATTAAACACACTTTCGCACACTTGGGGTTGCCAAATCCTGATGTACTGTATGCTGAACAAATGTGTACCAAATGGAGGAATGGTGTGAACAGGGCATAAGCCAAATAATAAAATGTTAGGGTTTATTCGCACCTAGCAGTCTATTGAAAATATGACAACCGCCACTCAGCGGGAATGGCACCTCTAGCGTTGATCTTCGCTGCCTGCAGAGTGGCAGCATTTTGGCAGGTATGCCTTGATCTGTTCCAGCATGATCTCCTGCTCAGAAAGTTGCATATTACAGGCTACTCAATTGTAACTTCCTGACTGCTATCTCAAAATATTTGTCACGGCACGCCATGGTATATGTGCCTGTCCCTCTGTGCCAAATGTACTGAGGGAAATATTTTACTTTTTGCGCTGACCATGTGCTGTCTGTATGTCTGTTTCACACACCACAAAAAAATAGAACATGACCTTTTCTTGCACGTTTTCCGGACAAGAATAGGCATTTCTCACAAAGGGTGGAACATGCTTATCCGTAAAGTGCATAATGCACACGGTCGGCATCAGGGGCATACATAGAAATCATTGGGCCCAATAGCAAGAATCTGAATGGGGCCCCTAACCCGCCCTATCCCACATGCTGCCCGGGCTCCTCCCCTGCCCACACCCCCATTTGCCAATAAAGAAATGTATACATGACCTACTGATTTTTATGATTTTTTTTTTAATTAAGGAGATGTTATACTGTATGGAGGCAGCCACAAGGAGACGTTATACTGTATGAGGGCGGCCACAAGGAGATGTTATACTGTATGGGGGCAGCCACAAGGAGACGTTATACTGTATGGGGGTGGCCACACGGAGATGTTATACTGTATGGGGGCAGCCACAAGGAGACGTTATACTGTATGGGAGCCACAAGGAGACGTTATACTGTATGGAGGCAGCCACAAGGAGACGTTATACTGTATGGGAGCAGCCACAAGGAGATGTTATACTGTATGGGGGCAGCCACAAAGAGACGTTATACTGTATGGGGGCAGCCACAAGAAGATGTTATACTGTATGGGGGCCTCAAGGAGACGTTATACTGTATGGGGGCAGCCACAAGGAGACGTTATACTGTATGGGTGCCACAAGGAAACATTATACTGTATGAGGGCAGCCACAAGGAGACGTTATACTGTATGGGCCACAAGGAGGCGTGATACTGTATGAGGGCAGCAGGGCAGCTACAAGGACACATTACTGTATGGGGGAACAACAAGGTGACATACATGGGGTCACCATCATAGAGACAGACATTTTACCTTTACTGGGGGCAGCGGACCGGAGTGCTGGGGCCAGGGGTGGCTGATGAGGCAGTTAACGACTCGCTGGCATGTGGATAACCTCCTAATAGGGGCGCATCTGCTGCCTGCCAGCGATACACTGGCCAATCAGCAGCAGGGTCTTTGCACACTGCTAAATGCTGATTGGCCAGTGGAGTGCAGCAGACGCAAGCGCCTAGGTCTGACTCCTGGACTAAGGAGCGCACAGCTACCCAACCCAGGCACATGAAGAGGTCACATAGGGGGAGGGGTAGGACTGGCTGGGGTCGGGGACGCACATCTTAAAGGGATTCTGTCACCAGGTTTAGGCATATAGAGATGCTGACAAATCTGTATAGCTATTAGCGCTCTCATAGTGAATATGTTATTATTATTCTTCCAGAGCCTAGCACCGCCCTCCCGCTAATTATTCATTCCCCTTCATCCCTGTGTTCTCCTCCTGGTGCGGAGTAATCTCGCGCGTGTGCCGTATTAACCCGACTCTGCGCCCGTGCGGTCTCCTGGCATGGCCTCATCGGATGAAGTACGCATGCGCTGGAGACCGCATGGACGAGATTACGCCGCACCAGAAGGAGAACATAGGGATATAGGGGAGTGAATAATTAGCGGGAGGGCGGTGCTGGGCTCGACAATATGCGGCGTGGCCGGGCTCCAACGGCCCACAGGACATCCCCTTGGGCTCCTTATGTAAGTAATTATAATATGAATAAAAACGATTTTTTGAGCAAAGTACAGCTCTGGGAAGAATAATAATAACATATTTACTATGAGAGCGCTAATAGCTATACAGATATGTCAGTATCTCTATACGCCTAAACCTGGTGACAGAATCCATTTAATGATGCAGAGTAGGGGGCGGGGCCTTCCATGCGCTCCGGGCCCCCCTGTGCTGTGGGCCCCATAGCAGTGGCGTGGTCTGCCTATATTGGTCTGGCCGGCATCCATGTTTTGCAGACCGCAAAATGGATACGGTCATGTGAATGTGACCTTAGTGTGTGAATATATGCAAAATATTTTATCTGAAAGTAATCTTCAAAAACATGAAGCTTAAACTTGTTAAATAATTTTCTCACAATTCATGCCTAAAATGATAAGGTCACAGCAAAAGAGCTGCATTATTACATTTGTGCAATAGTGGTTCATCTCAAAATTGCTCCAAGTATTAAAATGATATTGACTGCATTTTTCTAGTTTCTGTGAGTACAAAAAAAAAATGATATTGTGGAAAAACTACAAAGTTTATTTATTTCATGTGCCATGCTGTTCTGCTGTGAATTCCGATTGAATTTTTTTTTTTTTTTTTACCCTTCAACTGCTAGCAAATAGCAGCACCTAGTGGACGCTAGTCAGCATTTCTTAATGCGGATGTCCATTCCCACGCAAGTCAAATATTGGTATGTAAGAATGGCAAGGTACCTATTTCAACACTTTTTCAAATATATATAGTATGATTTGAATTGAAGTTCAAGACACTTTGCATGCAACATGCAAAGACACAATATTGCATACCTTTTAATATGGGTGTCAAATCTGTGATATTTTTCCAATATAAATATATAAGCCATGATGTTATGACTGAAAAGTATGTCATGAAATCCAAAGCTATAGCGAACAAATACAATCAGGGTCATCTATTATAATTCAATGCCAGATCTCTTCTGCAGAAAAGTTGCGCACTTTGCCACAAAGTTTGCAACTTTTTAGCATTCTCCAACCTTCACCACTTGTCTCTAAAGTGGGCAAGAAGAGGCAGCTGACTCATTTAACAACATGGGACATGAGAATTATACTCCACCTCCTGGCTAGAGTAGATTGCTAACTTCACCCTTTCATGACCGGACCTATAAAAGGCCTGAATGTCCAGGCAACCTTTTGTGTTTTGGGCACATGGTGGCTTAGTGACCCTATTTTTTTTTTTTTTTTCGTTTGAATACGAAAATAATTTTTGCAATTTTTTTTACTTGACACTTAGGACTTATTATTAGAATGGTTTTTTTAAAGATATTTTATATTTTTTTAGGTTTAATTTAGAGAAAAACCGCTAATTCTTATTAAAAAAAAGGATTTTTGACTATGGTGACTGTTTCTATTGGCGACTGCGTGTTTAATTTTTTTTTTTTTACACTTTTTTTGTTTGTTTTTTATTTATTTTTTTACTTATATATTAATGTATTTTTGACAACTAATATGTCCCCCAGGAGGTCATTAAAAGACCTCTGGAGGACTGACTTTTTTTTTTTCTTTTTTTTACACTTTTTTTTCCCCACTGTTTCCACTGTAACTGGGGCATCCACAGGAGCCCCAGTTACAGGGGAAAACAGCCCCCTGGGGGCTCATTACACACAGGCAGAGCTGATCAGGGTCTCCTTAGACCCTGCAGCACTGCTCTGGCCCCGAGACACCCGGCGGTCACGTGACCGCCGGGTCTAACACAGGAAGCGGCGCTGCCGCTTCTTTCCTGCTGCGCCGCTGAGGAGGTAAGTCTCTCCTCCGGCTTAGGAGAAGACAGAAGCGGTAATAAACCGCTACTGTCTTCTCCTCAGGGTCCCCGCTCTGTCTGTGAGCCGGGACCCGACCTGCTCCTGCTAGATTGCAGGAGCAGGAGCTTTTAAGCTTTAAAGGGCCGCCTGCACGTCTATATACGTGCTATCTGCACGGGGCATGTGCAGATAGGACGTATATAGCCGTATGGCGGTCGTGAAGGGGTTAATAATAAATTAGTCAGAAATTCCTCCAGCTGGGTTGTACTAAGATTAAAGTGTGAAACTGAATAAACTGATACAGTAACTCCAGAGCTTTGTGGCCTTTATAAACCATTGCTGTGCATTTTCTATTAGGTTTCACCAACCTGTGTGTGTAAATAGGGAGGGTATATGTAGGCAGGTGTGGAAAAATGCTGCAAAGTGAGGAAGAATATTTTTAAAAATAGAAGTATTAATAGTTTATCAATTAACAAAATGCAAAGTGAATGAAGAAAAGGGAAATCTAAATCAAATCAATATTTGGTGTGACCGCCCCCTTTGTCTTCAAAGCAGTATAAATTCTTCTAGTTACAGTTGCACACAGGGATTTTGTTGGATTATAGTGAGGTGTATGATTGACCAAATATACCAAACAAGTGATAATGATCTTCATATGTAGGTTGAAACACAGTCAGCACAGTCATTAACAGCTGTATAGGAGGCTTAAAACTGGTGAGGAACAGCCAAACTCTTCTACCAAGGTGAGGTTGTGGAAGAAAATGATTTGAGCAAGCCTACATCCACAGAAGATCTAGTATTCATATTGGCCCAAATTTTCTATGATCGCTGTATTTGCTTTTTATTATTCTTGGCCCTTTGGTACATGGTGAATATCTGTTGAGGAGGCATGGGGTTTGGGAATTTGTACTTATCATGGTCGATCACCTTGTGCTTTTGTATTACGTTTTAAGTATCTTTATCTGTACCTGTCATGTTTCATTTCTTAACAAAGTATCTATGTCTTGGTATACTTAGTGTACGCAGTGCTCTTTTCACGTTTCCTCTTGTTCCTTTTTCCAAGTTAATGCTTTTAGGAGTGTGGCGGTTTGAGCACCTTTTTATTATATTTACTATTCCTGTTTCTTGTTTTTTTTTATTGCCAGATGCCATGTTAGTATCTTGTAGCTTTTTAAATCATAGAATGTTGGGCAAAATGTGCTTGGACTACTACATAGCAGCAATTCAGGAATGCAAGGAGCAATCTGTATTCTGCCTATCTCAATGAACATCCTCCAGGCTATTGATGATAAGGCAATTTCCATAGAGTCCTTTTTACTCCTGCCTACATTTGCACAATGAGTGTGATTTGCAGCCTCTCATATGTCCTAATCTATATAACTATAGCTTCTGCTGAATCTTACTCCACCTTTCTTTTAAAAGCCTGGGTGAGGAATCATGGTATATGCATTTGCCAGAGCTGCTACCTGCAGACAGTCATTTCTACAGTAGACAAAATAAAAGACTGATGTGGGCAATTTTAGGAGGCTGCGAGTAAGAATGAATGTGTCCGCCTGGGATCCTCTATACTCAATAGAATCAGGACCACTTGACATGAAAGAGTAGGGGACATAGTTGATATTGGCTCTAGAATTGATGTATAGTGGATTCATTCTGATCAGGTATTACATCTTAACATCAAACACCACATAGTGGTATTCATAGTGATAAACATACAACTGGCACTTATCACTGTGCTCAGTACATTATGATATTGTACAATGAAATACAGGGCCTGTATAACACATGATCAAGTAGATTAATGTTGATGATGTCATTAAAAACTGCATACCAGATTTACAAAATGGGCAGAAAAAGTCTTAGTTACATTATCTGGAAATTTACATTGATGACCTATCCGCTGAAAATTGGAGTTACGGTACTCGGATCCCCGGAGATTTCATAATGATAACCTGTCCTGAGGATAGGTCAACATTATCAATTCCTGCGTAACCCCTTTAAAATATATTTGATTTGGTTCATTTCATTAACTTTCATTATTATTATTTGCATTTTTACTTCTCCAAGACCAGGAACCCCTTTTCATAGCAACTAGTGACTAGTAGTGTGCTGTGCTGTCTACACACTTAATCATTGCTGGCTGAGTCTTTTTTCAACCCCTGCAACTTCCTAACCATATGGAAATGCATTCCCGGTCTCAGAGAATCCCTTTAATGTTATAAAATGCATTGAGGACTATAGTCCTTACTGATGATTGGCACAATGGCCATGAATCAACAAGTCTAAAGACAAGGTCTCACTAGAGTTCCCATAAAGACCTAGGGGGATATGCATACCATATATAACCCCTAGTCTAGTACTTCTAATAGTAACTGAGCACTTAAGCAGATCACTACAAATAAAAAAATCCCCTATAAAATGTAACTTTTACTTTATCATTTAAAAAATTGCAACAAATAAGCAAAATAAGCCCCTAATGAAACGTAATAGATATTCTTGATCAGGATCACAGTAATTGCCCTGTGAATAACATAGTAATTTACCAGATGTCAGTAATAGCCATTTAGTCTGACAATATAGCAGGGTAAACAAAAATAATCATGATGTAGATGGATGTGGCTACTATGTCATATAGGTCATCTGGCCCGTCCTACTCACGGTTCCACTGCCCGTGGTATCTGGAATAAATTAAGCTACCTCGAAGTTGGGATCATATGAAATTCTATCTGTTGTGCCCATGCAGCTATCCCTGCCTAAAAGCAGAGCACTTGCCCCAAAAGTGGCGACCCTACTTCTCGGTGGCTAAACCCTGTTATTATCACCTATGTAGTCCTAAAAATTTGTCAATTACTTGTCAAAAAAAGTCCCAACACGTTTCTGCAATATAAGTGGTTCTTCAGGGGACCAAAGTTTGAAGATGGATATGTAGAATAGATGATGGCATCCTGATGGTATGGACTGAGCTGTACTGTCACACTAAATGGCTGTTACTTGCATCTGGTAGATTGTTATTTTATTCACAGAGCAATTTCTGTGATCCTGAAGAATATTCTTTGAGCTTTTTAGGGACTTGTTTTGCTTATTTGTTGTGACTTTTTAAAAGGATAAAGTAAAAGGTAAGTTTTAGTGGATTTTTTGTTGACAGTGATTTGTTTGGTACCCTGTAAACGCTTATCCAGATTCTGTGGTAGTAACTGAGCCGAACAAATAGGAAAAAACAGAGAAGACCTGCCAGTAGAAACCTAGAAGATGAATAGTATTTAAATACCAAATAAAGAATACTACTAGAAAAGTCTGCAATATATTTTGCTTTTATTATTTTTTTCTGCATCCTTCACATTAAGATATATTGTGTACTTCCGTAAAAATCTAAGTAAAGCATATAATAATGAAAGCACTAATTTGGGAAGTGAAACCAGACTATTTTGGGGAACTAAAATTGCCTTTGCCTGTAGCATTTTTGCAATGTTCACACCCTGTACATATCTGGTCAGGTTAGGACTGAAAAATACATAAATTAGCTTTGTAAAAGGTGTCTCATCCAGCAGGCTAAAACTGATTTGCTGCTAGAGAAGACAGTCAGCACCTTTGCAGAATGAAGAATGTTGCCATCGTTCTCACTATTTCATGGTTGCTACGGCCAGGAGACATGAAAGAGTGGCCTACTCACACAATCTGCAAGACAAAGGACTTTGAAGCATATTATAAAAGTTGTGGTGAGTTCACTGAAAACCATTGCTTGTTTGCTAAAGATCACGGAATAGTCCTGACTGTTTTAATAACTTCCATGTCATGCTGAGGAACTTATAAAACAAGCAATACCAAGGACATACAATGACGGAGCTCTGCCTGCCAGCTCAGCATGAGCTAGATATTTTTCATTAAAACTGCAACCTGTGTATGAGATGACGCAGTCACAGCTCAGAGCTATGATAATTCAAAGTGACACAAACATATCTTTTATATTGTATATAGTAATGAACTAATTGTACAGTTAATACAACTGTATGCTAATTGTTACGTATGTTACTGGGTTTTTAAAGAGGGATCTCCATGCATGCTGGCACACACAGTGGAGACTGCACACTGTCTGTCATCCAATTCTTCAGACTGTTCAGGAATTTGCAAATGATTAATAAATCTGGTTAATATGTAATATAGCTGGTGGTAGTCTAAAGCAGGAACATGTATCTATAATTTAAAGGGGTTGTCCAGCTTTACTAAGTGATGGTCTATACTCAGAGCTTTAATGGGAGCAGTGTTGTAGTAGCAAGCTCCCTCCACTACAAGATTGACGGTACTGTGTAATTCCAGCACCAACTTCTGTCGACAGAGATAGACTATCAGCTGATCATCAGGTTTGACGAGTCAGACCCTGGTCTATCAGCTAGTGATGGCCTGTCTTGAGGATAGGTCATCATTTAGTAAAGGCTGACAACCCTTTAATTCTTTTTTCATCAAAATAGTTTCAAAATTATTTAAAGGAACCAGAGCTCTATTGTCATGGCTCACAGCCATATATTGTAGCAACATGATTAAAGTCTTGTTAGATAAAGGGGTAGTAAGGGGCACGTCCATCACAAAGGGTCATTTTTAACTCAATAATTTGACTTTTCCTTTTCATTTCAGCAGTACTATATAATTGAAAATTAACTAGAAAATATTGTCTTCCATGACAGTCAGCACAGAGAAGTAAAACTCCTGTATAGATAGGTAGTCCATTGTTAATTTACTGCTGCTGTGTGGGTAGACGTTATCTGATAGTAAAATGGTAGTTTGGTATAAGTCGGATAACAGAATAATGGCTCCATTGCTCTCTTGATAGGCCTACCTAAAGATGTCCACAGAAGGGCATTGAACTTATCAGTGTAATGCTTCAATGGAGTCACTCACCCTTCTTCTCTCTAAAGATTAATAAAAGTACATTACAGAATTACAGTGACCTTTATGAATAATTATTTTAAAGGATGTTGATGTAAACCAGAAAAACTGTTTAGGTCTCAGGTTTTTTTTTAAACCGTAAGAGAATGACAAAAGTCTGTACTTTGGATGCATTCCATACTTAGAAAGACTTCTATATCAAAGGTAACAAGAGATATAAATAAGAATGTTTAAAGACCTTCGTTCTTCTCCCGGGGAACATTTCATGAGTCGAAGTTTAATGTAATTGAATGCTTAAAAGTTTATTTGCAATGACATTGCAGGGTGAAGCTTTACTGTTATGTAAAGTAGTTCTGACTCTGGGATAATTTATAGTACTATTAAGATGGGTAGTTTACAAGCAAGTTAACCTAACAGAAAGGGAAATAATCTGGGTGAAGCTTTTATCATTGGTAAAATGGGAAATGTTATTGTATGATTGGGCAGATGCAGTCCTTCTGCTGTCAGTTTTTTTTTCACTGTTCCTTTGGCTTGAATGGACGAGCTCTGAGTAATATGAATGTAGAACATGCAGTGATTTTACGTGAACAGAGGAATAAACACAAGCCTGTCTTCCCCATTAAGTATAAAGCTGTAGCCTGCTCTCAATATATGCATTTGAAGCCGTGAGGCACCAGTTGAAGTGAGTGGGCTCAGCATGCATGTTGGTACCGGCATCCCTAGATTTAAGGGAGGCCTTTAAGGCACCAAAAATGGCAAAGGCAGAGTGGACCCAGCATGCATGTGGAACCAACACTCCTTGAATTTAATGGTGGCCATTATGGCACACAACAGGTAAGAATTAGTGTTAGGTTCCCGTCTTAAAGAGATCGCCTTGACGTTTGGCAGACGTGCCCAAATAATTTTGTACAAAATGTTTTTGCCAAGAATCTCAATTATTATTATTTGCAAAATAAGTGTAGCACTAGCACCAGAGTGTTTTCTATCACTATGGCAATATTGTACGTTATTTGTGTTTGCAGAGTGCTGTTGCATTGTGTTTTTTCCTTAGTGTATCTAGCAATGGCAGGGTGCACCTGCACATTGGGATGTGCTGACTGGCCCCCTTTTTTTGTATTTTTATGTGAACAGACAGATGATCAGTAAAAGACAATGCTCATGTACATATAGTATTATACCTATTGAAATGAATAGGTCAGTGTTCTGTCCACAAGTTGTCCATTGGAAAAATAACTAAATTCTAGACAAAAAACATTGCTCATGTGAAATTAGCTTTAGCAGTGTTTCATGCAGGTTTGTTGAAACATAGGGGGTAAACATAGGATATATCTTTATGGTACGGCCACATGGTCAGCTTTCCTAATGCAGTTTTGGAAGCCAAAATCAGGAGTAGATCATAAAAGGAGAGAAAGTATAAAGGACAGACATGACTTTTTTAAATTCACTTCTAGTTTTGGCTTCCAAAACTGCATCACGAAAACTGACCATGTGGCTGCACCCCTAGAATTCAGCACACACCAAAAATGATTAAAACTGACTATTAAAAATTAATTGCTAAAGAGGTGAAAAAGTATAAATAATGAGAAGACACTCAGACCATCCATCTACTACTTTAGAGGCAGAGAGGCAAACTGAGCACTTTTGATTCTGGTAGAATTTATTCAAATCATTGAACCAACAGTTGATTTGGATAAATCAGCCCTTACTTGAATTTTAAGAAATTTGTTCATGCCTACCCATTACCCCTATGATAAACCAGAGGTCAATGAAGCATTGACAACTACAGTTCAGCTCTTTCCATAACTCAGGAGTGCATCCCTCTCTACATTTACTTCCTTGGGAACTGCCAATGGGTACGCTAAAGAAAATAACATACCGCTTTAATTGAACCCTAAACTGAAGATAACATGCATCAATTTTATTTCAGGTTTTTTATTGTGGATTTTGATTGATAAGCAAAGGGGGGGTTGATAACAAGCACAGAAGTCCCTATTACCCTGACCCTTGGTACAAGTACAGGTGAAATAGAGACAGGGGAACTTTTTTCTCTTTTCTTTCAGTTAGTCAACCTCAGCACTTTCAACCACAACACCATTGTATCACCCTGCCCCTCCCCTGCTGTCGTTGCCAGCAGTACTACTTTAACCCTGGGTAGTGCTGAGTAGCACCTACTAATATAAGCCTGGTCTTGTTTGAAAGCTGACAATGTAATAAATGGATAAATACAGCTATTAGAAATCAAGTCGTTAGTGAAATCTGCAGGTATGTACAGGACTGTAACTTGCAGTGTATCAGTTAGTCCCACAATTATGGTCTTGTTTAAAAGCTTAGATTATCAGCTTTACAACAAGACCAAAATCGTGTAGCCCAACCACAGCCTAAGATATAGTCCTCAGTGGCCCCCCTTCTGCAGCCACACAGCTCCCGAACAGTGTTCGCTCAAAGCAGTATTGTCTGTTTCTGCCTGCATGAACACTGATCGGGATGATCAGTGGGGGAAGGGGGGTTAAAGGGGTTTTCTTGTAGTTAGATATTGATGACTTATCATCAAGATGAGTCATAAATTTCATATTGTGAGGGTATGGTGCCTTTCAGGCCCACCAATCAGCTGATTCAGGCACATGCCAATGTTGGAAACCATGCAGTGGATGGAGGCAGAAGCACTGTGTAGTGGATGTGCCATTACAAGTGAATGGGAGCTGAGCTGCAGTAAGCTAGCACCAGAAATAACTCAGTGGACAGAGCCTTCTGGCCATTATATAGCTTCCATGCCAGTGGCTGTGTGTCAGATCCCTATAGATCTAATATATTGTTGATGTATCCTGAGTTTAGACCATCAATATCTAAGTCCCAATATCTGAATGTAGACAATCATTATTATGCCCTTCTAATCATACTAAATGTGGTAGATTTATGGCTCTCATACTACAGTGCAAAATATGACTGGTGTCCATTAATATACCTCATGCTCTAAATATCTAATGTAGGGGCATTCATAGAGGGGGGATACATCCAGCCTTACTTCATTAGCCAGAAAGGAACACACCTTGGTGTGGTGGTTGTGAGATCCTTGGGCAAATTTCCTTTTCCCATTCTGGTAATGTTACAGTACCTTGAGGGGCCCCTTACTCACTGGAGAGAGAAACAAAGTTAACTTCAACTGGTGCCTGCTCTCCACATATCTCTCTGGTATGTATTAATTTGCTGTAACCATATATCCTGCTCAATAGCTTACATGCACAAAAAACCCACAAGAACTATGGGGGTCATTTATTAACTGATATACGCCATGTCTAAACAGGGGGCCATGGCATGGACAGGGAAGGGGACAGGCTGGCAGAGCTGTCTCATTTATCATTTTCTACTCCTGTTTTAGACGTAGAAAATGCTCTAAGTCTATGTCAGCAAGGAAGCTGGCATAGATTTAGACCAGCGGTGGATGTGTCGAACCCTAAATTTCTTATAAAAATAGATTCAAAGGGGGTCATGTACTATGCTGAAATATGCCTAAATTAGGTTATTTCAGCTGAAGATGGCAACACAACAGCTGTTCTGCCTCTATCTGCAACTTTGCCCTGCTCACGCCAGTTCTAAAATTGCGGGTGGGGGTGGGCCAGTAGGCCCATCTCTCTTACCATTTTCTAAACCTGTTTTAGCCGTAGAAAAAGGTCTAAATATAAGACCGCTCAGAAGCTGTCTTACATTTAGAACTGATGCTGGATGCGCCAAAGTAATGGAGAGGCCGACACCTCTTCATAACTCTGGCGGATCCACCGACAGTTTAGGGCTTTATTAAGACCGGAGTCTAAAACGCTGGTCTTAACAAATGTGCCCCAAAATGTCTATTTTGGGTCCCCTTTGAATGTTGTTCTGATATACTGCATAGCTGTGCTTTTATTAATCTAGCTATTACACTTCATAATTACAGATCCTTTGCAGGATATAGGAGTCAGCTTTAATCCTTGTTCCAGAGTCCTCACAAAACATATAACAGCTAAAATTGGAGTGATTTTAAGTAAGTAATTATTGTATATTATTATATTATTCAGAGTTATGAAAACAGATAAAACCATGTATATCATGGAGCATTGAGCTTAAAATGTGCCATAGCTAATGTACAGTGTAGGTTTAAAGCAGTATATCAGGATTTTGTCATTGATGGCCTATGCCAGCAATATCCGTTTGGTGGATGTGCAAGGTGTTGGATTAACCTTTTCAATATACGCAACTTTGGCTCCAAAAGTCTGTGCTTCTACTGAAGTCAATGGGAACAGCCCTGCAGTAACTAGCTTCTTCCACACAAGTGTATTTCTGGCACTGACTTCTGGTAACAGAGCTATGTTCCAACATAGAGGGTGTAGGATGTCAGACCCCTACTGATAAGATATTAATGGCCCATCCTGCCTGAGGTTTTGCCATCAATGACCACATCCTGAAAAACCCATTTAGAGGGCTTCTGTCATTACATTTGTTACTATGAAACTGGCTGACCTGTTGCATGTGTGCTTGGAAGCTGAACACATCTGTGTTGGTCCAATGTTCATATGTGCCTACATTGCTGAAAAAAAATATTTTTTAATATATGCAAATGAGCCTCTAAGAGCAACGGAGGCATTGGCATTACTCCTAGAGGCTCTGTTCTCTCTGCAACTGCAACACCCTCTCCACTTTGACTGACAGGATCATAAAATAAAAACATTAGCAAGCGTGGCCTAGTCAATCAGTGGAGAGGGCACGGCAGTTGCAGAGATAGCAGAGCCTCTAGGTGTAATGGCAATTTTCCTAAAGGCTTACACTTACCTAGGTACAAGCAGTAGCAAAAGTTGTTTTTTTTTTTTTTATACAATATTCAATAGACTTTGTGTATAAAAGAAGACTTGAAGAGATCAGAGGTACCTTGCCTCTATTACCCCTGTGATAAAGTAAGCGATCAAGTCATTTCTGGGGTGTTCATAGAATCTGCTGGATATATGTAGCTAGACCCAGCACAGCCCATTAGCAACAGCTGCCATTGTAAGCCTCATGCGTCTCTGTATAAAATATAATATATATACACACACACATACAGTATAATGTTTTTTTTTCTTTTTAAGGACAAGATATCAATTTACTTCATATGAATTCAAAAATTTTTTACAATGGAGCTTACATATTTCATGAGGACAAATATTTATGCGGATATACAGCTCCAAAGTTTTCGTTCTGTGGAAAGAAAAAAGGAGGTAAAATATATTACATACTTACATAAGAACCACTATCCCAACAAGTCAGTTTATCTATGAAAATGATTGAACCATTAGTACGAAACTTATTATGGAAAATATGGAGGTCTTTGGAGGTCATGTGCCCTCAAGTGATATGTCACTGCTGGGTCACATGCCGTCATTGGTTGCGGCTGTACATGTGACCGTGTCCATGCTAGAGGTTTTTATGTAGGGACTGAAGTACAGTGAAGCCAGCCCAGGACCTATAGAGCCAGAACTAAGTGGAAGGTAAGTCTTGTTTCTTTTGCAGGTCCAGTAAGGAGGGAGTGGTATTTAAAAGACATATTAATACTGGATAATCGTTTTAACCGCTAACAGTTTGCCTGAGCTGTGCTCAGCTTTGAGAAAGAGATCAAACAATTCAACCCAAGAAGAAAGGTGGAAGGGAGGATTGCTTTCACTATTTATATTTCAGGTGCCGACAGTGAAAGCAGGTATCAGCTGCTTTAACTCCCGACCAGATTTTTAAAGGTTATATCACCTGATGTAGAGGAGATAATGTTACTATCCTGGCCTTATTTTAAAGCTTTGATTGATTTTGAACAAGACCAGGCTTATATCTCTAGCTGCTTCAGAGCCTGAGATAAGAGGGTATCTGTGATCTCAGCCATCCAGGAGGAGGAGATGGAGGGGCAGTGGGGGAGCTGACAGGTTACAGGGAGCAAAGAAAAAAACATCTTCTCTCATGATCTCAGGGGGGAGATAACAAGGATTTCTGTGCATGTTACCTATTCCCCTCTTCTTCATCAATCAGAAAGCATACTTGTTTTGTGAGTCATATATGTGGGTCTTTTTTTTTTCCAGGAAAGGAGTGAGAAGATAAATTCTTACCCATCTAATTACTTCCCTCTACTAAATTAGGCTATGTATTGATGCCATGACCCACATGTTTACCAGCATCCGGATCATGCATCAGCATCAATTAAGTAGTACCAAACACACACTAACACACACAAACATCAATTAAGTTCGCATTTTATACTGTCCTCCTGTCCATATTCTATCTTTACCACACATTATGCAGAGTGCTTTTCTGGCAATACTCTAGAGATACTTGATGCTACAGTAATAGCGATAACGATTATCATTAGAAAATATATTAGCCCTCACACGGTTATGTCATCAGAAAAATTAAAAATGTTGTAAGTCTTGGAATTCAACAACACAAACAGATTATTTTGTAAAAACAAGTCTTTTTATCTTACAAGTAGCATAACATAACATTTTCCCATGCATAGTCATATGAGGGCTTGTGTTTTGGGGGAGTTGTACATTCTAATGGCATCATTTTAATTTTCCACACCATGTTTTGGGAAGCTGTAAATAGTTATTAATGGGTAGAACTAGAAAAAATGCAATTTGCCATTGTTATATAAATTTCATTTTATGGTGTTCTCTGTGCAATAAAAATGACACAGTACTTTTATTCTATACAATTACAGAAATATCAAATGTATATAGTTTTTGTTATGTTTTAACATTTAAAAAAAATAATCTTTGAAAAAATTTCTTTGCATCGCCATATCATACCCATAACCTTTTTATATTTCCATCTATCGAGTTATGTGAGGGTTTAGTTTTTGTGGAGTGACCTGCTGTTTTTATTGATACCATTTAGTGGAATACTAGTGAAACTGACATATTAGAAGAGCTGACAGGTCCTATTTTAAGTAACCACACACTTACTTTCCGAGTCACATGAAAAAAAATACAACTAGGCAATCAAATGTGTCTTTACAAGTTTAGGAGTAACGCTGCAAAACATTAAGGGCCTCATTTATCAAAACAGTTAACAGGAAACTGTCTTAGTTGCCCATAGCAACCAATCAGAGCTGAACTTTAATTTTTTCAGAACACTTTAAGACATGAAATGTGAGCTCTGATTGGTCGCTGTTGGTTGCTATGATAAATGTGGCCCTAAGTACTAGTATGTTAACATTTTTTATCAGTCATATATCATTTAGACCCTAGAACAGACCATCTAAAGGTGAAACACTTAAATCCTTGGCATAGTCCTAACTTTTCTTAGATATTCTGAATAACTTTTTTAACCAAAGGTAGAAATAAACTCCGGTTACCACAAGCATGGTACACAGGCAAATAATATTCTGCACATAAAAATGACCATATGATTGTAAATAGGGATGAGCAAACCCAAACTTTACAGATTCGGGTTCAGCATTTGGGTGATGTAGAAATTCTGTTATGGAGTCCATTATAACGGAATATAACGAAATTCATAGAAGGAATGCAAAATGGAAACCTTTAACCACATAACTGTGGGAAAAGTACTTAAAGTGGACCTTTCAACGGTCCTGACATTATCATATAACTAGCTAGCTGTGTAGGGCATACTGAAGTCGTGTTACAGCGCTTACTGTGTTTTCTATGCACTGCTCCATTTTCCGCTGTGCCCCGCATATTGGTTTCTTGCCTGGTATGTAAATTCATACCATTGGTACAGGGAGGAGAAGACAGACCTGTTTCAGAGAAGAGAGTGTCACAGAAGGTTAGCTTTTTTTTTCTCCCTGGCTCTTATGCTCTTCGCTGGACAGCTCACAGCCATAGAAGAAACAAGGCTGTCTCCTCCAACCTGTACTGAATTTACATACTAGGCAACCAATATGTGGGGCACAGTAGGCGAACGGAGCAGCGCATAGAAAACAAAGCACTAACATGACTTCAGTATGCCCTACACAGCCAGCTAGTTATATGATAAGGCGATATGTTAAAACCGATGAAAGGTCCTCTTTAACTGTTCCGCCCGAGCAGAAGTGAAAGGGGCAGGGCTGCTTTAGATGCTGATATCTACTCAGGAGATGTCACTGCTAGAAATCAAGGTAATAATTGCAGGTAAAACATACTTTTACTTTCGCTTTCAGTTGGAATGCCAGCTATCAAACAATACAAAGCCCATATCTCTAGCTGGTACCAAACCAGAGATATGAGCAGATAAAGCACCCCCCCTTCCTCCTGTCAGTCTGGAGGAGAATGAGGGAGCAGTTGACAGGCTGCAGGAGGAGAGAAAAAATAGTAAAAATATATAGAAATGTGGCAATATCATCACTGTACAGTCCCACATAATAAAATGTTATTTTTACCACACAGTGAATGTCGTACAACAATTCCACAAAATAATGTAAAAATTGCCTTTTTTTTTTCTTTCCCCCTAAAAATAAAAGGCAGTTAAGAGGCGTTCCAGTTTGATCCATCATAAAAGAACTCTATGGTCAAGCATAACGGATCCATCTGGTTTCCGTTATACAGGAAGGAAAATAAAATTCTGCATAACGGAAACCAGACCGATATGCTTGGCCATAGATTTCTATTATGATGGATCAAAACGGAATGCCTCTTAAAAGGCTTCCGTTTTGCATTTAGTCTACGAATTCAGCTATATTCCGTTATAACGGAATCCATAACGGAATTCCCTCACCACCTGAGGGCCGAACCTGTAAAGTTCGGGTTCGCTCATCCCTAATTTTAAACTATAAGTTAGAGCTATATCATATTTGATTACTATGTCTTTTTCCTTACAGAGATATTGACATGTTTCTGGTTTGTTGTGGTGGCATTTTTGTGATAACAAGAAGTGTAGCCATATCAATTGCATTCAGTGTAAATGACCAAAATGTTGACCACTAAAACATTGCTTATCATTAACAAACATGTATCCTGCATACTAAAAAGTTTGAACAATTAAGAAATGAAAGTCTAAGAGAGACTTGTTACATTCTAACAGAGTTATAAAGCTACATGGTGTTCGCTAACTCATGATTAATTTGCATAAATGAGTTGTATTCATTATCTGAACTAACTGAACTTTCTTTTTAGAATTTGTGCTTTACAATCATTTTGTAAATTTTGGATTTTCAACACTACCCAAAGTAAGAATCTTTTTGTTCTATTATGTTCTGATAATTATTATTTATATTATTATTATTATTATTATTATTATTACAATCTTTAGTTTATGCCTTTGTAGGTCCATCATTTTATGTGGATTCATTTCTAAATATATTTATTTATTCTCATACATAGATACAAATATACAACATAAGTAATAAAATTCTGGCTGCCACAAGCAACTTCTAGAGGGTGCTTAAGAGTTTGTTGCATACTGATATATTTAAGAGTTACAAACTAAACTCCTAACCGCCTCCTATGACAGTAACCCTCAAAATACAAAATTAAACTCCTAAACCCCCTTATAGCAGTACTACTCAGAATATTCGCATTAAACTTCTAAAACCCCTTATCACTCTACCACTCAGAATACACAGATTAAACTTGAAAGCCCTCCTGTCAGGAATCATCTTGCTATTTCTGTTTAGTTCAGACTGCCTTGCCCTTAAGTTTTCCCTCAGTTAATATGGCGGATTGTGTCTCAGCTGGGTGCCATCTATATGTATCAGTCCATATATATCAGTTTTCCTCCTGACTTCTCATATCTCAATACAAATATGAGAGATAAAATAAACAGACCCAGATGTTGTGGAAAGGAAGTACAAGTAGTCTGGCGTCAAGATAACAGTGGATACAACCACATACTTGGGGGCCATTTATATACAATATACTCATGGGCTCCTTTTGAGAAAATTACTTCATGGTAGAGTGATTGCATAGATTTAAATGTGAAGAAGTGGAATGTTACAGAATAAAACATTTGGTCTGCCAACACTGGTAAGATCCCAGCTCTTGGAACAAGCAACCCAATTGTTTATGCAGTAAAGGTGTATTCAGAAGTAGCAGATATGCTGAAGATTTGCTGTGGATTTGCATAAATCTCATCCACATACTGCAAAACAATGTAAAATGGCCAGCAGTGAGGATTTTGCCTCCACAGCATGTCAATTTATGCCCGTTTTGCTGCATATTTGCTGCGCATTTAATCATTTGTAAAGCAGAGGGTGAAAACCGCAGTGAATTTTAAATTTGCACAGCAAGTCAATTTACTCTTAAGAGAAATCTGTTCTTAACAGCATTTAGAAAAATAATGCTTTACGACAGCCATGTGGTCCATAGACACAATGGTCTTGAGGATATCTCATTGACTTCCATGGGAGAGTTTTCTAGGCATGCTCTGTGACCTGTGCAGAGTCATTGTACAAGGAAATAATAGCTAAGCTTTGACAATCACCTATTGTGAATAGTGGATCCTGTCTTATCTGTCAAACTAATCCTGCCTGTAATGATATCACCTCTGTGTATAGATAAGCAGGTAACTGCAGTAAAATGATCTATAAAGACCAAGAAGTGAAGCTAATTATTATTCTTTGTGGTCAGTGTGAAAACTGAAGGATTTTATGTTTTTGGTTTAAATATTGACATGGAAAATGAAAAATAACATCAATCAAAATTCTTAAAAAATATGTTAAACTTTAAAATGTGATTTAAACAATAGATCATTCTCTGGGAGAATGTATCCAGAAAACTATCCACTAGCGCTACCTTTGGAGACACTTATTGTTGCTGCCGTTACCGCAGCAGTACTGCACACCTGCTGTTCTGCAAAACCAAATGCGTATATATCTATATAATGGCACCGCACAACTGGTATGTGAATATCCCTTATTCACCTAGGTTGTACCTTTAATTCAATAACTTTCCTCTGTAGGATTTAGTATACCACTCAGTTCACCTCTGGAACGGTAGTTAGCACATATGTCTCAATGTTCCACACACTAAAACGCTGTATTCATAGCGTACTGGATTGGTTACACATGTGTTCCTACCTTTATAGTGGCATGCACAAGGTCTTTAGGGTGTTCGATGGTTCAGGATACGGTCCCGGTTCTTCCTAGGGACTATCTCAATTTCTGGAGCGAGCCCCGGCCAGTGGCTCAGCTCCGCTTGCTTGTCTGTAGCTCACGCTCACTCAGAGCGTGCGGTGACGTCACCTGTGCTACGGATAGGTAATTGAGCCAAACTTGCTTGTTTCAAACAACACGGTGTTCTTCCTCAGGGTATTTTTTCCAGTTAGGTTCTGTATCCTCCTTTATATCTCCACCTCATTAACCCCTCTTGTGCCATCTTACTCAAAGGTAAATAATTCTATTCCTGTGTTCAGGCCTCCAGGCATCAGGGTGTGTCTCCACCTCATTAACCCCTCTTGCGCCACCTTACTCAAAGGCAAATAATTCTATGTCTGTGTTCAGACCTCCAGGCATCAGGGTATCCATTTCATAGATCCACCTGGTCTCCGCTCGTGACATTTTTTTAATAAAATCCCTTCCTCGTTTATCTTGTTTAATAATTTCCAAACTGCAGAATTGTGTTTTTATAAACTTTCCATTGTGTGTTTCTTTATAATGTCTTGACAATGGGTGCCCTTCGTATTTTCTGGTTATATTATACACATGCTCTCCTATACGTTCCTTTAATTTTCTTTTTGTGCGACCAATGTAAATTTTATTGCAAGGACATTTAATGGCGTATATTACCCCTTCACTCTGACAGGTTATATTCTGATCAATATCATATTTATATGTCCCCTTCTTATTTTCTATCCTATGTTGTTTTTTATTTTCTCCTGATTTTCTACATCCCTTGCATGTATTGCATGGGAAGAAACCTTTGGGGATACCATTCATTGGGGGGAATTTATCATTAGGAAAATATTTGAAGTCAGTTTTGCTTCAGTCTGTGTTGGAGTACTTTCTGCCACATTTATCAAACGTCACAGGTTGTTTGATAAATGTGGCTTTCCTTAAACCTAACACTTTGGTCTAGAGAAGCTACTCCACTTTTCCTACTCCACCCTCCTCCTGGAGTGAGATTGCGACTATTTTGCGACTTTTTTAAAAAAGTCGCAATGATAAATCTGGAGTGAAACTCATTAACATGGCTAACCACACCCACTTTTCCACCCATATTACAAACTGGAGTGAGTTGTGTACACATGCAAAAAGTCGCAAAAAAATGCGCAAAAAAGTCGCAAAAGCCCTATCGTGCGACTTTTTGAAGACAGAATTCTGGAGTGAAGGTGTGATAAATCAGGGCCATTATATTTTTCGTGTTATTCATATTTTTTCTATTCCCTCTATTGTTTACACTGACTCCTCCTATACACCGGTCAGTCGAGGCTACTATATTACCTATATTCTTTGCTTTTCGATATACGAATTTGGGTTTCTCTGTGATATATTCCCCTAATATTCTATCCTCTTTTAATAGATCCCAATATTTGTTGATTATATGTCTAAATTTTTTTGTGTAACCATTATAGGGAATAATGATAGATGGCATAACTACAGGTTCTCCCATTTTTTCTTCTTTATTTCCCTCATTTTTCTCCTTCTGTGTGTTTTTGATTAATGTTTCCCTTTCTATTGCTCTTATGTCATTTCTCTGCTCTATCAACTTTTCTTTATTGTATCCCTTTGCCAAAAATGTATTCTGAAGTATCTCCGCCTCTTCTTCATATTCATTTATTTTGGTGCAATTTCTTCTGAGGCGGAGAAACTGACTTTTCGGAATGTTTTCCAACCAGCGTGGGAGGTGGCAACTAGTTTTTGCTATAAAGCTATTAGAATCTGTCGGTTTGGTGTAGGTTTTTGTATTAATTTTTCCTTCCTCGATATAAATAGTTAAATCTAAAAAATTTATAGTTTTTTTTACTATATTCTAAACTAAATTCTAAATAAAACTCATTTTTATTTATTTCATTAAAAAATTCCATCAAACTGTCTTCCCCTTTTTCCCATATAAAAACCACATCATCAATAAAACGTCGCCAGAGGACGAGGCCCAACCGGAGTCCACCATCTTTGTGTATGTATTGCTCCTCCCACTTTCCAACATACAGATTAGCGAACCCCGGTGCGAACCTCGTCCCCATAGCGGTACCCCATGTCTGTAGATAAAAATCCTTATTATACATTAAAAAAAATTTTCTGTAAAATAAACATTATTGATTCTAATATATAATTTATTTGGGTTTCTGGTAATTCTCCCTTTTTCTTTATAAAATGCTCCACTGCTTCGCATCCTTTAGTGTTCTCTATGATGCTATATAATGACTTGACGTCTAAAGTACCTATTATATAGTTTGGTTTCCATTGTATCTCTTCTATTATACTTAAAATATGTGTGGTGTCCTTCAAGTATGCTGGAAGCATTTGTGCATACTCCTGAAGGAAATGGTCTATATATTTAGACAAACCACTAGTCAAACAGTTAATTCCGGAGACTATAGGTCTCCCGGGGGGATTTTTTGTATCTTTATGAATCTTGGGGTTATAATAGAAAGCTGCTTATAATGTCAAGATATTATAAAGAAACACACAATGGAAAGTTTATAAAAACACAATTCTGCGGTTTGGAAATTATTAAACAAGATAAACGAGGAGGGGATTTTATTAAAAAAATGTCACGAGCGGAGACCAGGTGGATCTATGAAATGGATACCCTGATGCCTGGAGGTCTGAACACAGACATAGAATTATTTGCCTTTGAGTAAGGTGGCGCAAGAGGGGTTAATGAGGTGGAGACACACCCTGATGCCTGGAGGCCTGAACACAGGAATAGAATTATTTACCTTTGAGTAAGATGGCACAAGAGGGGTTAATGAGGTGGAGATATAAAGGAGGATACAGAACCTAACTGGAAAAAATACCCTGAGGAAGAACACTGTGTTGTTTGAAACGCGTAGGTTAGCAAGTTTGGCTCAATTACCTATCCGTAGCACAGGTGACGTCACCGCACGCTCTGAGTGAGCGTGAGCTACAGACAAGCAAGCGGAGCTGAGCCACCGGCCGGGGCTCGCTCCAGAAATTGAGATAGTCCCTAGGAAGAACTGGGACCGTATCCTGAACCATCGAACACCCTAAAGACCTTGTGCATGCCACTATAAAGGTAGGAACACATGTGTAACCAATCCAGTACGCTATGAATACAGCGTTTTAGTGTGTGGAACATTGAGACATATGTGCTAACTACCGTTCCAGAGGTGAACTGAGTGGTATACTAAATCCTACAGAGGAAAGTTATTGAATTAAAGGTACAACCTAGGTGAATAAGGGATATTCACATACCAGTTGCGCGGTGCCATTATATAGAAATAGATCATTCTCTGATGACACATTTATTTAAAAATTTCTCCCACTTTGTTAAAATACATTTCAGTCCAGTATGGACATATTTTCACACTTTTTGGCTATGTGTATATAGTATACCTACAGCATACGCCTCCAATGGACGCCACTGAACACTGTAGTACAGTGTTCATTTTAGGACATGGTCAGATATCAGTGTCAAGTATCAAAATAATGTCAGTGTGATACCTGACCCTGACACCTGACCCTGACCATGACACCTGACCCTGACCCCTGACAACTGACCCTGACACCTGACACCTGACCCTGACACCTGACTCTGGACTTCAGGTGTCAGGGTCACTATGACTTTTAGCTTCATTGTACTTTACATATGCTGAATCACATAGATTAAGAAAATCACTTCTTAATCTGTCTGAACCTATAGCTCAGGAGTTAGACACTTGCCTTCCATGTAGACTTCTGGGGTTCAAATCCCTTTTGGTCTTTAAAAAATAAATTGGTATTTTATTGAGCCCTAGAAAAGAGGCAAATTCAAGTGATGTGTAACCCTTGACAACTGACTCATCAGGGGTCAGGGTCGCTATGAAATTCAAGTGATGTGTGACCCTTGACAACTGACTCGTCAGGGGTCAGGGGTCAGGGTCACTATGACTTTTAGCTTCATTGTGCTTTTCATATACTGAATGACATAGATGAAGAAAATCACTTCTTAATCTGTCTGAACCTATAGCTCAGTGGTTAGACACTTGCCTCCCATGTAGACTTGGGAGGCAAGTGTCATAGTGACCCTGACCCCTGACGAGTCAGTTGTCAAGGGTCACACATCACTTGAATTTCATAGCAACCCTGACGCCTGATGAGTCAGTTGTCAAGGGTCACACATCACTTGAATTTGCCTCTTTTCTAGGGCTCAATACAGGGCACAATGAAGCTAAAAGTCATAGCGAACCTGACGCCTGACGAGTCAGTTGTCAAGGGTCACACACCACTTGAATTTGCCTCTTTTTCAGTATATGAAAAGCACAATGAAGCTAAAAGTCATAGCGACCCTGACCCCTGACGAGTCAGTTGTCAAGGGTCACACATCACTTGAATTTCATAGCGACCCTGACCCCTGACGCCTGACGAGTCAGTTATCAAGGGTCACACATCACTTGAATTTGCCTCTTTTCTAGGGCTCAATAAAATACCAATTTATTTTTTAAAGACC
Organism: Rhinella marina; assembly: GCA_900303285.1. NCBI lineage: Eukaryota > Metazoa > Chordata > Amphibia > Anura > Bufonidae > Rhinella > Rhinella marina. The sequence continues at coordinate 53,913 of ONZH01002726.1, forward strand.
AAAAAGGGATTCGAACCCCAGAAGTCTACATGGAAGGCAAGTGTCTAACTGCAGAGCTTTAAGTTGAGACATATTAAGATGTGAATTTCTTCATCTATGTCATTCAGAATATGAAAAGCACAATGAAGCTAAAAGTCATAGCGACCGTGACGCCTGACAAGTCAGTTGTCAAGGGTCACACATCACTTGAATTTGCCTCTTTTCTAGGGCTCAATAAAATACCAATTTATTTTTTAAAGACCTAAAGGGATATGAACCCTTAAAGTCTACATGGAAGGCAAGTGTCTAACTGCTGAGCTATAGGTTCAGATTAAGAAGTGATTTTTCTTAATCTATGTGATTCAGCATATGTAAAGTACAACAAAGCTAAAAGTCATCTAGATCTAGTATTTACAAATGGGGATCTGGTATCTGAGGTGAAGGTGGGAGAAAATCTGGGTTCTAGTGACCACTAATGTTTGTGGTTCGAAATCCAAACTGACTGTGGGAAATCCCATTCTGCAACCAAAGTATTGGATTTTACGAAGACCAAGTTTGAGGTTATGGGAGAATATGTAAAGAAAGAATTAAAAGGGTGGGATAAAACAGCAAGAGCCAGTGCTCAGTGGAAGGCATTTAAAGAAGTCCTCTTAAAGGCAACTAGACTATATGTTAGACAAATTAGCAAAAGGAAAAGAAAGAGAAATCCACTATGGTTTACTAGAGAGGTAAGAGCTATAGTGAATGATAAAAAGTCTGCCTATAAGAGGTATAAAGAGTCTGGAAGTGTAGCGGACAGAGACGTTTATAAAATTATACAGAAGAAGACAAAACAGAGTATTAATGCTGCTAAAGCTTCAAAGGAGGAAGAAATGGCCAAATCTGTTAAGGAGGGTAATAAAACCTTCTTCAGATATATTAGTGACAGGAAGAAGAAAAACTGCGGCATTACAAAACTTAGCAATGGAAAAAATCTGTATATAGATGGGAATAAGACGGTCGCTGACCATCTGAATAACTACTTCTGCTCAGTTTTTTCAGATGGCGACTTTCATAATCAGAACATGGCTGGACATAGCATTGCCTCTAGTTGTAAAGTTTCAGCCCCAGTGTTTTCAGAGGCCGATGTTCTACAGAAACTTGTCTGGCTAAAGTTAAATAAGGCAATGGGTCCGGATGGCATCCACCCCAGAGTTCTTAAAGAACTCCAATCTGTGATTGTTGCCCCCCTGACTGATCTGTATAATCAGTCCCTTCTTACAGGAGATGTTCCTGATGATTGGAGAATGGCTAATGTTGTACCCATTTACAAGACGGGTAGTAGAGAAGAAGCTAGTAACTATAGACCAGTCAGCTTGACATCTGTAGTGGTAAAAATGATTGAAACTCTACTAAAAAAGAAGATAATTGACCATCTAACAACAAACAACTTGATGGACCCAAACCAGCATGGCTTTACTGAGGGCTGATCATGTCAGACTAATCTCATTGATTTCTTTGACTATGTAACTAAAGTGCTGGATGAAGGTGGTGCTGTGGATATCGCCTACCTGGATTTCAGTAAAGCTTTTGATACGGTTCCCCATAAAGAGCTGATAGAGAAGTTTTCAAGAATTGGACTTAACCCCTGGATAGTTCAGTGGATCTGCAGTTGGCTGAAGGACAGATACCAGAGGGTTGTTGTGAATGGAGTGTATTCTGAGCAAAGGCTGGTTACAAGTGGGGTGCCACAAGGATCTGTTCTGGGTCCTGCTCTGTTTAACATGTTTGTAAGTGACATAAGGGATGGCTTGGTAGGGAAGGTTTGCTTGTTTGCTGATGACACAAAAGTGTGTAATAGGGTTGATGTTCCAGGAGGTGTCGATAATATGGAGAATGATTTATCTTTATTAGATAAGTGGTCAAAACAATGGAAACTGCAGTTCAATGTTTCCAAATGTAAAATAATGCACTTGGGGAGAAGAAATCCTCTATCTGAGTATCGTATTGGCAGTTCTGTGCTAACAAAGACCTCAGAAGAGAAGGATTTGGGGGTAGTCATCTCTGACAGCCTCAAAATGAGTAACCAATGCAGCCAGGCGGTGGGAAAAGCAAATCGTATGCTTGGCTGCATAGCTAGAGGTATAACGAGCAGAAAGAGGGAGATTATGATCCCTCTGTATAGAGCTCTAGTGAGACCACATCTGGAATACTGTGTTCAATTCTGGAGACCTCACCTGCAAAAGGATATTGCTAAAATAGAACGGGTCCAAAGAAGAGCTACAAAAATGGTGGAAGGTCTAAAGCATAGAACTTATCAAGAAAGACTCCGAGTTCTTAATATGTATAGTCTGGAGGAAAGAAGAGAAAGGGGGGACATGATTGAAACCTTTAAATATGTTAAAGGACTGAATAAAGTTCAGGAGGGAAGGGTTATTAATAAGAAACTGAACACACGAACAAGGGGGCACAATCTGAAGTTAGTTGGGGGAAAAATCAAGAACAACATTAGAAAATATTACTTCACTGAAAGAGTAGTAGAAGCTTGGAACAAACTTCCAGCAGAGGTGGTTGATAAATCCACAGTAACTGAATTTAAACATGCCTGGGATAAACATGTATCTATCCTAAGATAACAATAAAAGGATAATAAAAGGGCAGACTAGATGGACCAGGTGGTCTTTTTCTGCCGTCAATCTTCTATGTTTCTATGTCATAGTGACTGCTGAGCTATAGGTTCAAACAGATTAAGAAGTGATTTTCTTAATCTATGTGATTCAGCATATGTAAAGTACAATGAAGCTAAAAGTCATAGTGACCCTGACACCTAAAGTCCAGAGTCAGGTGTCAGGGTCAGGTATCACACTGGCATTATTTTGATACTTGACACTTGATGATATCTGACCATGTCCTAAAATGAACACTGTAGCAGTGTGACCTGATCCTCTAAGGGGGCCCCCTGCTTTGGTCCAGACTCCAGAGTGGGGAATTTCCCAGCTTAGGAGTCCCTGCTTTGACTCCATATATGGCTATGTCCAAATATGGAGTTAGTGTTATGAACAGTGAAAGGGGTATTCCCACTATGCTTGGGAACACCCTGTATATTTATAAGTCTAGTTTAGACTCTAATTTTAAAATACTCCTTTAGGATTTGAACTTACAACCTTCTACATTACAGGCAAGTACCTTAACCACTGGGCTATGGAGCTCAGTGTTAAGCCAAAGGTGAAAAACCTCATAGAAGTTTCTCTTGTATAATGCAAGAGAGCCTCTTAGGAGGTTTTCCAATATCAGAGAAACTTCTATGAGGTTTTGCACCATTGACTTAACACTGAGCTCCATAGCCCAGTGGTTAAGGTACTTACCTATAATGTAATAGGTTGTGAGTTCAAATCCCCACAGGAGATTTTGAAAATAAAGGCTAAATAAAGCTTAAGTACACAACCTGTCATTTTGGGGTGTGTTTATTACGTTTTATTCAATTTTCTTGGGAGATAAAGTTTTCTGTTACACCATATAGGTGAACTTTTTTTCAATATCTTAAAAGTATGGGTGTTTTTGCATGCCTATAATGCAATTTTGTTCTTTTTTTGTGTGGGGAATGGGGTGATTTTACGTTTTTTAAAATATTTTCAAAACTTTTTTTTTTTTATTTTTTTACTGTTTAAGTCCCCTAAGTGGACCACAACTTACAATCATCAGATGTAAATTGCTCCATTAGCCTGTATTGAAATCATTATATCACAGTTCACTACTGCCACCTAGTGGCCTGAACTGGGATATACTAACAATGAACCTGGAAGCCTAGTACAGGCTGAGGCTTATTTACAGAACAGGGTGCTTTCACCAATCTTCACTGGTGGAAAGCGCGCCTGAAGAGAAATCCCGCGTCTGGTTTTTAATACTTTCAGATGCTTTGAGTGACGGGAAATCATTGTGTGAGGGGAGGGGGCATGAAGTGTATTCTGGGTCCATGAGGGTGAAGAACTGTTTAAGGAGATTTATGGGGTGTAAATCTGTGAGGAAGGGCTGGAATCAACAAAATGTACCGTATTTTTAGCTTTATAAGATGCACTTTTTTCCTCCCAAATATAGGGTGAAAATTGCTGTGCGTCTTATAAAGCGAATACTAGTGAACGCTTCCATTATGGAAGCACTCACTGGTATGTATTAGGTGCCGGGAGAGGGGATACATACTCACTCTCCTGCACTGAAGCTCCGCTCCGGGTCCAGTGCTTCCTTGTTTTCTCCTGCCGGCACTGCACCGTCCTGACCCCGTACAGCGTCAGGACTTAGTATGCGCACAATGACCTGAAGCTGCATATGGGGGTTGAGTGGGCTGATTTGGGGGCTGATGGGGGCTGATGGGGGCTGAGTGGGCTGATTTGAGGTCTGATGGGGGCTGAGTGGGCTGATTTAAGGTCTGATGGGGGCTGAATGGGCTGATCTGAGGTCTGATGGGGTCGGAAAAGGTGATCTGAGGTCTGATGAAAAATATTTTTTTCTTATTTTGCTACTCTAAAATCTGTGGTGTGTCTTATAAAGTGAAAAATACAGTAACTGTGTTGTTAGTGCATTATTACAAAATTTTTGATTTTGCCCAGAGCCACATTTTGTCTAAAACCGGCCCTGGCTGGGGGGGCGACTGTGGGGGATTGTATGCCGGGAAGGGGGGCGACTGTGGGGATTGTATGCCGGGGGGGGCGACTGTGGGGGATTGTATGCCGGGGGGGGGGGGGGCGACTGTGGGGGATTGTATGCCGGGGGGGGGGGCGACTGAGGGCCATATTCATTGGGGCTTGGGCCCCGGATCTTTTGAGACCCTAGCAACGCCCCTGCAGTATATGTTTTACTGGTTGGTAAAAGCACAGCAGCTTGTGCTATTTCATACTGTATAAAAAAAGGTATACTGATGCATAGCAGCCTCCGCTGGGTTAATGGGAGTCTATAGACATTTGCGTAAGAAGCTTTCCAAGTGAATATAGCAAGCTGAAAAGCATCAAAAACTGCACCAAAATTATACAGTGTACATCCAACTGAAATGAAAGTCAATATAATAAAATATTTAAAAAGTTCCAGGTCCAATTAGATCTATGATGAAGATAGTTTTCATGAAAGTTTGTGAACCTTACTGAGTTTTCTTATTTCTGCATAAATTGAACCTAACACTACATCAGATTTTCACACAGGTCCGAAAAGCAGATAAAGATAACCAAATCAAACCAATGAGTTAAAAATATTAGACTTGGTCACTGACTTATTGAGGAAAATGATCTAATATCACATGTCTGTGAGTGGCAAACGTATGTGAACATTTAGGATCAGCAGATATTTTGAAGGTAAAATTAGAGTCAAGTTTTTTCAATTAGTGGGATGACAATCAGTTGTGATTGGGTGACCTGCTTTAGTTAAAGAACAGGCATCTATTAAAGTCTGATGTTCACAACACATATTCATGGAAGCGCACGAACAATTCACAGTCAGACAGATTGTTTGCAAATGCAGGTAATTCAGTCATTATTGCCCTCCCCAGGAATGCTCGACGCACAAAGATCATGCCAAGAGCAAATAGTCTGCAAGGGCACAAAGGAACCCAAGGTAACTTCTAAGCAACTAAAGGTCTTTTTCACATTAGCTATTGTTAATGTTCATGAGTCCACCATCAGGAGGACACGTAACAACAATGCTGTGCATGGCATAATTGATAGGAGAGAGCAGCTGCTCTCCAAAAAGAACATTGCTGCCAGTCTTCAGTTTGCTTAAGATCACCTGGACAAGCCAGAAGACTATTGGAAAAGTAGTGTGTGGGATTTTTTGTTTTTGCATTTTTGTTTTTTTACTCCCTGCCTTCCCAGAGCCTTAACTTTTTTATTTTTCTGCTCACATAGCTGTGTTAGGACTTATTTTTGTGGGACAAGTTGCACTTTCAAATGGTGTCATTTAATAATGCATAAACTAATAGAGGCCATAGGCCTAACTAACTGGGACAAAGTCCTCAAAAATAAAAATACAGCCACAAAATGGGATATTTTTAAAAGCATCCTAAAATCTAATTGTGAGAGGTACATACCTTATAGGAATAAAAGGTTATGGAACAAGAAAAAAAACAATATGGACAAATGAAAGAAGCTGTAAAGAAAGCAATAAATGACAAAAAGAAAGCATTTAAATCACTAAAACAGGACAGTAGTGAGGAAGCCTTGAAAATCTATAAGGAAAAAAAACTGAATATGTAAAAGACAAATAAAAGCAGCCAAACTAGAGACCGATACATTAATTGCCAAAGAGAGTAAAACTAGCCCTAAAATGTTCTTCAATTATATAAATTATAAAAAGTATCAATCTGAAGGTGTTGGCCCTTTACAGAGTAATGAGGGGGGAGTTGCAGAGCACGATGAGGTGAAAGCAAAGATGAAATGCAGAAATGCAGAATGTAAAAGTAAATTCCCCATTAAAAGAGCCCTGTCTGACCCAGGAAGAAGTACAGCGGCATCTTAAAAAGATTAAAATAGACAAATCGCCAGGACCAGATGGCATACACCCCCATATCCTAAGAGAATTAAGTAATGATATAGCCAGACCCTTATTTCTGATATTTAGCAACTCTATACTGACAGGGAGTGTTCCACAGGATTGGTGCATAGCAAATGTGGTGCCAATATTCAAAAAGGGTCCAAAAACAGAGCCCGTAAACTATAGGGTGGTAAGTTTAACATCTATCGTGGGTAAACTGTTTGAAGGTTTTCTAAGAGGTGTTATCTTGGAGTACCTCAATGAAAATAAGCAAATAATGCCATATCAGCATGGCTTCATGAGGGATCGGTCATGTCAAACTAATGTAATCAGTTTCTATAAGGAGGTAAGTTTTAGACTTGACACTGGCGAATCAATGGATGTGGTATATCTGGACTTCTCCAAAGCATTTGACACTGTACCACATAAAAGGTTAGTATATAAAATGAGAATGCTTGGAGTGGGAAAAAATGTCTGTATGTGGATAAGTAACTAGCTCAGTGATAGAAAACAGAGGGTGGTTATTAACTGTACACACTCAGATTGGGTCACTGTCACTAGTGGGGTACCACAGGTCTCAGTATTGGGCCCTATTCTCTTCAATATATTTATTAAGGATCTTCTAGAAGGCTTGCACAGTAAAATATCAATTTTTGCAGATGACACTAAACTGTATAAAGTAATTAACACAGAAGAGGACAGTGTACTGCTACAGATGGATCAAAATTAGGGTTACTCACTTTAGAAAAAAGACGACTGAGGGGAGATTTAATAACTATGTATAAATATATCAGGGGTCAGTACAAAGATCTCTCCCATCATCTATTTATCCCCAGGACTGTGACGAGGGGAAATCCTGTGGGTCTGAAGGAAAGAAGGTTTGTACACAAAAATAGAAGAGGATTCGTTACGGTAAGAGCAGTATAGACTATGGAACTCTCTGCCTGAGGAGGTGGTGATGGTGAGTTCACTAAAAGAGTTCAAGAAGGGCCTGGATATATTTCTGGAGTGTAATAATATTACAGGTTATAGTTACTAGAGATGGGTCGTTGATCCAGGGAGTTATTCTGATTGTCTGATTGGAGTCGGGAAGGAATTTTTTTCCCCTAAAGTGGGGAAAATTGGCTTCTTCCTCACAGGAGTCTGTTTTGCCTTCCTCTGGATCAACTTGCAGGATAACAGGCTGAACTGGATGGACAGATGTCTTCTTTTAGCTTTATAAACTATGTTACTATATCATGTAGAGGGAAACAGGAAAAAAAAATCTAAATGCAGTGAAATTTGAAAAAAAACTGCAATTCCGCCATAGGTTTATGGATTTTGTTTTTACAGCATTCCCCATGTGGAAAAATTGAACGGTTCCCTTGATTCTCCAGGTCAGTACGATTATAGCAATGCCACATTTGCATAGTTTTTCTTGTGTTTTAATACCTATAGTTCTATATTTACACCTGTGGTGCAATCTGTAGTTTCCAGTAGTACCATTTTGGGTATGTATGCCCTTTTAATTATTATTTCCTTTTTTTACATTACATTTATATTTATTACATTTATATTAAGTCCCCTTAGAAGACTTGAACATGCAATCGTTAGATAGCTTGTCCTATAGACTGCCATGAATCACCATTGCAGCCTATGGCAGATTAAGTATGTTTCTATAGACTAATCAACAATTACCGGAAATATTCAGTTGAAGTTATTGCTGCACAAGGGGGTGATACCAGATACTGAAAGTACAGGTTCAAATACTTTTGCCACTTACAGAAATGTGATATTGGATCATTTTCCTCAATATATAGATGAGCAACTCTCATATTTTTTACATTTTGTATGATTGGGTTATCTTTATCTACTTTTAAGGGCTCGTTCACATCAGCGTTATGCTTTCCGTTTGTGTTTTCCGTTATAACATGGTTATAACGGAAAATAACGGAAACCATAAGACGGAAGTCAAAACGGAAGCCTTTAGAGGCTTCCGTTTTGATCCGTCATAATAGAAGCCTATGAGAATCATAACGGATCCGTCTGAGTTCCGTTATGCTGAACGGAAAACAAAGTCCTGTCGAAATGGATCCGTTATGATTCTCATAGGCTTCTATTATGACGGATTAAAACGGAATGCCTCTAAAGGCTTCCGTTTTGACTTCCGTCTTATGGTTTCCGTTATTTTCCGTTATAACCATGTTATAACGGAAAACACAAACGGAAAGCATAACGCTGATGTGAACCCACCCTAAGGCGTGTATAAAAATCTTATTTAGTTTTAGGTCAAATTTATGTACAAATATAGAAAATTCTGAAGGATTCACAAACTTTCAAACACAACATTAAAAGATGGAACCTGATTGTGATTTAACAGTTCATTTTCTTTTCTTTTCTTTTGCAGGGAGAATATTTTATAATGTTGGAGCTTCTGAATGAACACGATTATAAAATTGCTTGTGCAAACTTCACTCTCTACAGTCATCCTCCAGTTTAATGATAGTTTTATCAAGTTGTCGGGCTGTTGTCACTCTAAATGTTTTTAGAAAAAAGAAGCCCACTTTTTTAGACCTCGTGTGAGCAGGGAGAAGTCGCAACTAACCGTTGTGCCGCAATCGGTGTCCGAAATACGCCTAAGGCTACTTTCACACTGGCGGCAGGCCTGATCCGGCAGGTGAAGGGTGCTGCCGGATCAGGCCTGCCGCAGTGACATGTGTGGAGCCGGAACCGCGCTCCGGCCCCACACATGTCACACAGTACATACATACACATAAACATACACACACATATAGAAATACAAACACACATACATACTTACATGCTCCCGGCAGGTCTTCGGAGCGTCGGAGGGACAGGACGGCTCGCACAGGTGACGATTCCCCACAGCGCCCTCTGCTGGGCGCCTGGTGGAATCGTCATCTGTGCGCGCCGTCCTGTCCCTCCGACGCTCCGAAGACCTGCCAGGAGCATGTAAGTATGTATGTGTATATTTATGTTTATGTGTATGTGTATGTCTGAGTCTGTATGTGTCTATGTGTAGCCGGATCCGTAATGAACTCCATTGAAAGTCAATGGAGGGCGGATCCGGTTACCATTATGGTCACACCAGACGGATCCTCCCCCATTGACTTGCATTGGGGGTCATTCCGGATCTGTCTTGGTGCGGATGCCTGGACCGGAGAGCAAACCGCAGCATGCTGCGGTTTGTTCTCCGGTCTGAAGACGGAACGGAATGCTTTCAGGAGCATTCCGTTGTCTTCAGTTCAGTTTTGTCCCCATTGACAATGAATGGGGACAAAACTGAAGCGTTTTATTCCGGTATTGAGCCCCTATGACGGAACTCAATACCGGAATTTTAAAACGCTAGTGTGAAAGTAGCCTAAGATAGGTGTATTTCAGCATCATAAATGACCCCTTTAGTGTGGCAGCACCTTTATGGGAGTTAAATCTATACCAGCAGGTCATTCTGAATTAATTACTCAACTCAGACTCTGTTCACACTACTGTCACTCTCCATTTCACTGGATTTGTTTTGCAAACATACTGTAATGGAATCCATTAGGATTTGCTGGGATTTGTTTAACAATGGATGCATTGTAATATAGCTGTCATGGCTCCATTAAAGACAGAAGTTGTGACACTAATGTGAACAGAGTCTTTTCAGAAACAATCCAATTCTTAGTTTGATTTATTGTGAAGTATCCTATGTGCTGAAAGAACAACTTTGCTAGTATACTATTCAGTCCCTGTTAGGCTCTATTCACAATTTTTCAGTTTCAGTGCTCCACAGTTTAGCTCACAGTTTAGCTCCACTGAATGCAGCTTTTTTTTTTTTAGTTGCATGTCAGGTTATTATAAAAAAATTAAAAACTGTGAAAAACAGACTTTTTTCCCTTTTTTTTTTACTTTTTTCCTGGGTATAAAAATAAAAACAAAAAATACTAAGATATAAATAATAAAAATAAAGCCCCATGTGTCACCGAAAAAACTCCAAAAATTATTTATTTACATAACTGAACATAAAAAAAAGTTATGTCTTTCAAAAAGGCATCGACCAAAATCAAGAGGACAAAGGGAATTAAAACGTAACTTTTACTAATACCAATTGTAATAAAACCCAATTTTTCGATATATGCATAGGCAATTAACAACAATAAAGTGAATAAAATCACCAACTCTTACCACCTCCTTGTAGCAGGGAAAGAAGTGTAGAATGTCCATTGTTCAGTTGGTGGGTGATAACTAGAGATGAGCGAGCACTAAAATGCTCGGGTGCTCGTTATTCGAGTCGAATTTTTCCCGATGCTCAGGTGCTCGTTTCGAATAACGAACCCCATTGAAGTCAATGGGAGACTCGAGCATTTTTTGCAGGGGACCAAAGCTCTGCACAGGGAAGGTTGCGTGAAAACCTGGAAACCTCAGAAAATGATGGAAACACCACGGAAATGGACAGGAAACAGCAGGGGCAGCATGCATGGATGCCTCTGAGGCTGCCTAATCGTACCATTATGCCAAATTCTGGGCAACATCCTGGTGGTGACCCTCAAGACAATTGTGCTGACCCAGACCAAGATGGGCAAGGCACATGCCCATCACATGCTAGTAAAGCACCCAACTAAGTGCAACGAAGGTCCATCACCGCCTGCGGGTGACACCACTGTCCATGCTGGCACTGCTGTCCTATCCCCCACCCCCCGACGCAGGCATAAGCCTGACACAGAGTGGTGACAGCTTGGTGACCAAGTTAGATTGAGGTAGCAGGTGAACCACCCAAAGATTTACCCTGACACAGCATGGCGGTGAACCCAGAGTGACCAAGTGAGACTGAGGTAGCAGGTGAAGCACTTAAAATTTTACCCTGACACGGAATGACGGTGAACGTCAGACGCCGCCTGCATGAGATTAGGGATAGAGCTGCTGTCTGTCAGGGAGAGTGTTAGGGCCTCAATTTAGATTTTGGTTAGGCAGGAATCACCCACAAAGAACCCAACAGCCCTTCTAAGGGCTACAAGCACCTTTTTTTTTGGTCTCTTCCTGGCTGCTGCATGAGATTAGGGATAGAGCTGCTGTCTGTCAGGGAGAGTGTTAGGGCCTCAATTTAGATTTTGGTTAGGCAGGAATCATGCTCAAAGAACCCAACAGCCCTTCTAAGGGCTACAAGCACCTTTTTTTTTGGTCTCCTCCTGGCTGCTGGCTGGGACTTGTAGTGCAGCTACCGCCATCTTGCCTGCACACTGTTAGGGTGTGAAATTAGAATGTGGTTAGGCAGCAATCATCCACAAAGAACCCAACAGCCCTTCTAAGGGCTACAAGGACCTATTTTTTTTTGGTCTCCTCCTGGCTGCTGGCTGGGACTTGTAGTGCAGCTACCGCCATCTTGCCTGCACACTGTTAGGGCGTGAAATTAGAATGTGGCTAGGTAGGATTCATCCACAAAGAACCCAACGGTCCTTCTAAGGGCTACAACGACCTTTTTTTTGGTCTCCTCTCGGCTGCTGGCTGGGACTTGTAGTGGCTGCACGCTCTGCACAGCGACTGGTGGCAGAAGGGACAGCACGTGGTCCACACAGACCCAAAAGAAATTGCCCAAAGTCCTCTCACTACTCATTTTTGCTGCTGCTATACCTTGGCTTGCTGGGATTCGGAGGGGGAGTCTAGGGAATACGTTTTTTCTCTCAGTTATATATATTACAGTCCAGTGAACAATTATGTCGTGTGCTGTACAGTAGAGTCAGTCTAGGGTATACGTTTTTTCTCTCAGTTATATATCCTACAGTGCAGTGCAAAATTCTGTCGTGTGCTGCACACTAGCCAGAGTCTAGAAAATATACATTTTTTTCTCTCATTCATATATCCTACAGTGCAGTGCAAAATTCTGTTGTGTGCTGCACATTAGCCAGAGTCTAGAAAATATAAAAAATTGTGTGGTGTGTGTTACACTAGCGTCAGTCTAGAGAATACGTTTTTTCTCTCAGATACATTTAGTACAGTCCAGTGAAAAATTCTGTGGTGTGTGGTACACTATCCGCAGTCTAGAGAATACTTTTTTTGGCCTCAGATATTAATTCGACAGTTTAGTGATTACACAAAATGTTGAACCCAAGGGCTAAGGGTCGAGGACGTGGGCGTCCAAGTGATGTAGGGGGGCAGAGGCCGTGGTCCTGGGCAGGGTGGCACAGTACCTACTGATGAGGGAGCAGTGGAACGCCGCAGAGTTTCGCTCCCTAGCTTCATCTCGCAACTTACAAGGTCACGTGGTACACCACTATTGAAACCACAACAGTGCGAACAGGTGATGACGTGGATAGCGGATAATGTGTCCAGTAATTTATCCACCACCCAGTCATCCACACAGTCCACCCACTTTAGCCAAAGGAGTAGACCTCTGGCTCCTCCAGCTCAACCTCCTTCCCCCCAGCCTGCCCCCCCCCATGGAAAATATGGATTCAGATCCGGCATACTCACAGGAAGTCTTTTCAGGACCCTACCCAGAAACACAAACCACTGCTCAACAGCAACCTGAGCAGTTGCTCTGTCCCAATGCCCAAAATTTAGAACTTTCGCAGTCTGTGGGTGATGAGAGTGTGGACTTAGTGCAAGTAGTGCGTCAAGAGGTGTCGGATGATGATGAGACACGGTTGTCAGACATTGACGTTGTTGTCAGGGCAGTAAGTCCCAAGGGGAGCAGAGTGAGGAATCGGAGGAAGAGCAGGTGGATGATGAGGTGACTGACCCGAGCTGGGTTGGTAAGCCTAGTCAAGACAGTGCTTCTGAGGGGGAGGCAAGTGCAGCACCAGAACAGGTTGGAAGAGGCAGTGGGGTGGCCAGAGGGAGAAGCAGGGCCAGAACAAGTAGATCAGCAACTGTTTCACGGAGTGAAGCTCCCGTGCCGAGGCCTAGATGTTCGCAAGTCTGGAGGTTCTTTAAAGAATGTGAGGATGACCGACGGACCGTGGTGTGCAACTTGTGCCACACCAGGATCAGCAGGGGAGGCACCACTACCAGCCTAACCACTACCAGCATGCGCAGGCACACGACTCAATGGAACCAAGGCCGTTCACCTCCTGCGGATCACACCACTGCTCCTTCCCCTGTGTCACATGCTGGCTTTGCGAGTCAACCCCCGCCCAGGACCCCGGCACGAGCGCCTCCCGCCCTACAACCACCCCTTCACCTCCACGATCCTCCACACCCTACACCAATGTGTCCCAGCGCAGAGTTTAGCTGTCTTTGCATCAGACATTGGAGCGCGAGCGCAAACGCGAATACAATTCCACCCACCCACATGCACAAGCCCTAAACGTCCACATTTTCAAACTGCTGACCCTGGAGATGCTGTGCTATAGACTGGTATAGATTGAGGCTTTCCGCAACCTGATGGCGGTGGCTGTCCCTCGGTACTTGGTCCCCAGCCGCCACTATTTTTCACGATGTGCCGTCCCAGCCCTACACCAGCACGTGTCAGAGAACATCATCCGTGCCCTGACCAACGCGGTTACTGAGAAGGTCCACCTAACCACGGACACGTGGACAAGTGCTGGCGGGCAGGGACACTATATCTCCCTGACGGCACATTGGGTTAACTTGGTGGAGGCTGGGACCGAGTCTGACCCTGGGGCCGCTCATGTAATGCCCACACCGAGGATTGCGGGGCCTACCTCGGTCACGGTTTCTCAGACTTATTATGTCTCTTCCTCCAACCCCTCCTCCTCCTCCTCCTACTCTCAAATACAATCTGTGAGCACGGCGCCTTCAGTCGGTAGCTCTAGGCGCAGCAGCACTGCCGTGGATAAGCGCCAACAGGCGGTGCTGAAACTGCTGAGCTTAGGTGACAAGAGGCACACCACCCAAGAGCTGTTACAGGGCATCACGGCACAGAACGATCTTTGGCTGGCGCCACTGAAACTCAAACCAGGCATGGTTGTGTGTGACAACGGGTGTAACCTGGTGGCGGCTCTGCAACTCGGCAGACTAACACATGTGCCATTATACACCAATACTATTTCCCAAAGTAACAACAACCTATATAAACACTGCATATAAAACCTACCTGGCCCACGTGTTCAATCTTGTGGTTCAGCGGTTCCTCAAGACCTACCCCAATATGTCTGATTTGCTCCCCAAGGTGCGACACATCTGTGCTCATTTCCACAAGTCAACCACAGATGCTGCCACTCTCAGGGCAGTGCAACGGCGCTTACAACTGACAGCTCACCGACTGTGACGTGCCCACACAATGGAATTCCACATTACACATGTTAGCCAGAGTTTACCAGCAGCGCAGAGCCACTGTAGACTGCCAGATGACAACTTCCACGAGAACTGGTAGTCAGGTTAGTCAGCTTCCTCAAGTCTACAATGAGGAGTGGACCTGGATGTCTGATATCTGTCAGGTGTTAAGCCACTTTGAGGAGTCAACACAGATGGTCAGCGGCGATGCCGCCATTATCAGCGTCACCATCCCGCTGCTTTGTCTGCTGAAAAACTCACTGCTCAGCATGAAGTCAGAGGCTTTGCGCTTGTCACAGGAGATGGGGGAAAAAGATACGTTGCTTGATAGCCAGACCACCCTCAGGTCTGTTTCTCAACACGTATTGGAGGAGGATGAGGAGGAAGAGAAGGAGACTGTTGGCGAGACTGAAGAGGGTACCTATGCTCATTCCTTCTTATCTGTTGAACGTGTATGGGCTGAAGAGGAGGAGTTGGAGGAGGAGGAAATGGAGAGTCAGCCTATTGAGGAAAGGAATTCTTGCATGTTGGGACTCTTCCGCACATGGCTGACTTCATGTTAGGCTGCCTTTCCTCGCATTTTTGCCAACACCGATTACTGGGTGTTCACCCTCCTGGACCCCCGGTACAAGCAGAACTTTTCCACTCTCATTCCTGTAGAGGAGAGGAGTATGAGAGTGAATCAATATCAACAGGCCCTGGTGCACAAGCTGAAACTATCCTTCCCATCTGACACCGCTAGCGGCAGAGGACGTAGTTCTGTGGGCCAACTAGTGGGGGAGAGGAGGGGAGCAGGCAGCTTGTCAAGCACTGGCAGGGGAACACTCTCCAAGGCCTTTGCCAGTTTTATGGCACCCCAGCAAGACTATGTCACCCGTCCCCCAGTAGGGGGGGGAGCTGTTCAGAAAGATGGTGAGGGAGTACCTAGCTGACCATACCAACGTCCTGCGTGATCACTCTGCTCCATGGTTGCAAAGCTGGACACGACAACTGGCGCTGTACGCCTTGGAGGTGCTGGCCTGCCTTGCTGCTAGCGTGTTGTCAGAGCGGGTCTTCAGTGCAGCTGGTGGCATCATCACTGATAAGCGTACATGCCTTTCAACTGACAGCGCTGACAGGCTGACGATTATTGAAATGAATAAAGCCTGGATTTCACCGGAATGCAAATCTCCACCGGGGGAAAGCAGCTCAACATGAAGATTCTTTATGTATCCTCTCCTCTCCTCCTCCTCCTCCTCCTCTTCGCACACAAATGCTGAGCCAACAGGCAATGTTTCTGAGGGCCAACTGGCGCTCTTTACAAACAATGGTTACGGAGGGCCACCTACAGGCCCTCTCTCCAATAAATTTTTTAGGAGCGTCAACTACAGACACTCAAAAACAATTTTACAGGAGCGTCAACTACAGACACTCCAAAACAATTTTACAGGAGGGTCAACTACAGACACTCCAAAACAATTTTTTAGGAGGGTCAACTTCAGACACTCCAAAACAAATTTTTGGGAGGCTCACCTACAGCCATTTGACTGCAATCTCAGTCTGACCAAGGCATTGGTGGTGTCGCTGCCATGCTGTATCAGTGTAAAATTTTATGTGCTTCACCTGCTACCTGAGTGTAACTTGGTCACTCTGGGTTCACTGCCATGCTGCATCAGTGTAAAATTTTATGTGCTTCACCTGCTACCTCAACTAACTTGATCACTTGTTGGTGTCAACACTAGAGTGCGGCTACTATACCGCACACGACAGAATTGTTCACTGCACTGTAGTATATATAACTGAGAAAAAAAAAGGAATTTTTAGACTGCGGCTAATTTACCGCAAACCACTCCATTTTTCACTGGAATGTAGTACATATAACTGAGAAAATACGTATTTTATAGACTGACGCTGCTGTACGGCACACTACATAATTGTTCACTGGACTGTAGTGTATAGAAATGACAGAAAAACGTATTCCCTAGACTGACGCTACTGTACAGTACACTACATAATTGTTCACTGGACTGTAGTGTATAGAAATGAGAAAAAAACATAGTCTTTAAATGGCGGCTATTTTACCGCAAACCACTACATTTTTCGCTGGACTGTAGTACATATAACTGAAAGAAAATACGTATTTTATAGACTGACGCTACTGTACAGCACACTACATAATTGTTCACTGGACTGTAGTGTATCGAAATGACAGAAAAACGTATTCCCTAGACTGACGCTACTGTACAGTACACTAAATAATTGTTCACTGGACTGTAGTGTATAGAAATGACAGAAAAACGTATTCCCTAGACTGACACTACTGTACAGCAAACTACATAATTGTTCACTGGACTATAGTGTATAGAAATGACAGAAAAACGTATTCCCTAGACTGACGCTACTGTACAGTACACTACATAATTGTTCACTGGACTGTAGTGTATAGAAATGACAGAAAAACGTATTCCCTAGACTGACGCTACTGTACAGTACACTACATAATTGTTCACTGGACTGTAGTGTATAGAAATGACAGAAAAACGTATTCCCTAGACTGCACTACAGATCTCAGCAAGCCAAGGTACAGCAGCAGCAAAAATGAGTACTTTGGGCAATTTATTTTGGGTCTGTGTGGACCACGTGCTGTCCCTTCTGCCACCAGTCACTGTGTACAGTGTGCAGCCAAGATGGCGGTAGCTGCACTACAAGTCCCAGCCAGCAGCCTGGAGGAGACCAAAAAAAAAAAAGGTGCTTGTAGCCCTTAGAAGGGCTGTTGGGTTCTTTGTGGGTGATTCCTGCCTAACCAACATCTAAATTCAGGCCCTAACACTCTCCCTGACAGACAGCAGCTCTATCCCTAATCTCATGAAGACGGCGTATGAAGCGAGCAGCGCGGGACCAGATTCTTATATTCCCAGGTCATCTGATCTGGCCAGCCAATCCCTGCTATCGACTTGTAGGGGCTCCACGTGATGCTAAGAGGTACCAAAGACTCTCCTGCATGTTGATTGGCTGAAAAAAGGCGCCTAACATGCAGGAAGAGGAAGTTGCCATTTCCTCGAGGATCGCGATATGCTCATCCGAGTAGCGAGCATATGCGAATATATATGAGCATGTTCGCTCATCTCTAGTGATAACCGTTCTGTCAGACGGAGAGGCAGTCTGGGTAGCGGGTGCAAAATGAAGGGTAAGGCCTTGTAAACTAGCCTATATAGTTTATGAAAAAGGGCAAGGGGGCCAGTGGGCCCTGCCTAGCAAAATCGGAGCACCTGCCCTGACAGGGACGACCCCGTCAGGAACCTGTCCCTGACGCGGCCCTGTCCCTAAAAATGAGCCCTTATTCTACTCCAACTCTGGTCCCAACATGGCATGTTTCATCCCAGGCAGGGGACTCCTCAGGGCAATTTAGAGTGATAGCATAGACTTAAATAGACAGTAAGTAGAAAAAATAAGAGAGTATCCGGCCCCCAGTGTGTCAAATATTGCTAGTTTCACACCTATCTAATGACAATGCAAACAGGAGGGGAAAGTGCAGGGTAAATATGGATTGAACCTCCAAAGGAGCAGTGGCCCCAGGCTTAAAGAAAAGCGTTATTCCTTAGTTGGCACTTGCTCCCATAATATAGATCAGGATATCATACGCTATATACAAAAGAGCTGCCGTGAAAAAGGAGGTTCATCCACAAAAATTAGGGAGGGAATGGTGCCCCCCCAGGTCGCCTATGTTCGGTGAAGGCACGGAACTAGCGCATTCACCACTTAAATAGTTACCTGTCCTTAGGTAGCGTTGCTGGCTCAGCCCGCCCTGCACCACGGTGACACGCATGGTGGAACGCACGCCGAGACAGCGTGCTTCCGGTGTGCAGGGAGTATCCGGCCACATGGTCGGAGCAGGAGCAAGCAAGTAGGGGACGAACGCGTCGTGCTGCTAGGCAACGACGGGAGGTACCACTACTGAGTAGGAAATGACACTGATAACGGTCATTAAATTAACATAAGTAAATACTATTGATGAGAAACGGATTTCTTATGTACAGGATTTGTCGTTTGTGCCCACCACACGATTCTACATGTTTAAACTGATAGTTGATCTTCAACTCTTTATTCGCAAATTGAAATGGTATAAATATTATTGCAATACAGAGCTTGGTATCCCTTGTGATTTACTAGCAGACGTAAAACTCCTGCATGGTTTGTCATCAGGGGAGGCATCTGGTGTGGGTGAGGGTCCCTTCACCTCCTTAAAGAATAAAAGCACTAAGATGCCCCCTATTGGTGACACATCCTGTATGGACATGTTCTTAAACCTTGTCACAGGATTTAGAGAAGAATTTCCTCAACCCTTCTTCTTCTAATTGTACTTCTGAACAGCTTTCCGCCCTTGATCTATTGTCTAAAGACAAAAGGAGAGTGATTAAACCCTCCGACAAGGGGGGGAACCTCGTCATCTTGGACAATAAAGAATACAAAAGGATGTGTGAATCCATCCTTTCTAATAGAGGATGTTACGAGGTCCTACCTAGTGACCCTACTCATCAATACAAACGAACTAAAGGTGATCCTGGATGATGCAAAGGGACACAAATTGATCACTCAAGAGGAGTATGATTTTCTTTTTCCAGCATTCCATCAGACTGCGACCTTTTACTGTCTCCCTAAGATCCATAAGAGGGCTACTCCCCTTAGAGGGAGACCTATAGTATCCGGGGTTGGCAGTCTGAGTCAGAATGTTGGAATTTACGTTGACCAAATCTTAGCTCCCTTTGTCACCACCCTTCCTTCATATATTAGAGACACAGGTGACCTTCTCAAACAGTTGGATGGTATTCATGTGGAAGACGACACTATTTTGGGGAGTATAGATGTTGAAGCTTTGTACTCGTCGATTCCACATGAACTGGGACTTAGAGCAACTGCATCTTTTTTGTCAACTAGAGGATGTCAACTTCATTCACATAATCGGTTTGTTCTCCAACTACTTGAATTTACCCTCACTCGCAACTATTTTCTGTCTAACAACAGGTACTACCACCAGCTCAGGGGCACGGCGATGGGGAGTTCTTGCGCCCCGTCGTACGCAAATTTGCAAATTTGCCTGGGCTGGTGGGAGGGTACATGTGTCTTTAATGAGGGGCCCTCGATGGACGTCAGCCACATTAATTTGTGGCTGTGTTTCATCGACAACATTTTTGTCATATAGAAGGGGTCTACTGAGACCTTCACAAAATGGGTGGAAGCAATTAACAATAACCTTTTGGGGTTGAAATTTACATCGAAATGTAGTCCCTCTTATTTACACTTATTAGATGTCACAATCCAGAAAAATACTAAAAGGGAACTTACCACGTCCATATTCAGAAAACCTACATCCACGAATTCCTTATTAAGATGGGAAAGCAGTCATCCTTTCCCTTTAAAGAAAGGTATTCCCAGGGGACAGTATTTGCGTCTTAGACGCAGCTGTTCTGACAAAAAGGACTTTTTAAACCAGGCATCAGACCTACGCAATAGGTTTGTGGAACGAGGATACCCTTCTATGGTTTTGAAGCCAGCATTTCAAATGGCGATGAAACAGGAACGGTCCTTCCTTCTTGTTCCAAAACAGAAAGGAACTAATGACAGTAAGAGGTGCATTCACCCTATTACCACCTTTGATGAATGTAGTAGTGATGTCCGGAAAATCATTGCGAAACACTGGGACATCCTAAGGATGGACCAGGACATCATGCAAGTCATCAATGAGTCTCCAAGCATCACTTACAGAAAGGGAAAAAGCATTTGCGACAGAATTGTGCACAGCCACTTTACTGCACCAATAACAAATCCCACTTGGCTTCCTAGACCACCAAATGGTTGTTTTAGGTGCAGTGGCTGTGTTGCCGGTAAATTTATCAAAACTGGGAAGACCTTTCAAAGTAATGTAACTAAGAAGACGTACACAATTAAAAGCTGGATTAATTGCAAGTCAGTAGGAGTAATCTATAAAATTACTTGTGAATGTGGACTTGAGTATATCGGCAAAACCCACTGCGAATTGCGCCGGAGAATCAGTGAGCATGTGGGAGACGTCTCCAATGAAAGGGACAAACCTATAGCTCGTCACATAAACACAGTGCATGGAGGCAGGACTGGATGCCTTTCCTTTATGGGCATCAAAACTGTACCACAATCTGCTAGGGGGGTAATTGGGACAAAAGAATTCTTCAAAGAGAGGCAAGATGGATATTTTATTTGAAAATAACCTATCCACTTGGTTTAAATGAACAGCAAAATTTTAGCTGCTTTATCTAGTAGGACCTCAACCCCCCAGTCACTACATCTTTTTATATACACTTCCATCCTACCACTTTCTGTGTTAAATATATATATATATATATATATATATATATATATATATATACCCTACGATCGTGTTATTATGGAGACATATAGTGTCAAATATGTATAATAATATCCAGTTTGACAAATCCTGTACATAAGAAATCCGTTTCTCATCATAGTATTTACTTATGTTAATTTAATGACCGTTATCAGTGTCATTTCCTACTCAGTAGTGGTACCTCCCGTCGTTGCCTAGCAGCACGATGCGTTCGTCCCCTACTTTCTGGCTCCTGTTCCGACCATGTGACCGGATACTCCCCGCACACCGGAAGCACGCTGTCTCGGCGTGTGTTCCACCATGCGTGTCACCGCAGTACAGGGCGGGCCGAGCCAGCAACGCTACCTAAGGACAGGTAACTATTTAAGTGGTGAATGCGCTAGTACCCGGCGCCTTCACGGAACATAGGTGACCTGGGTGGGCACCATTCCCTCCCTAATTTTGGTGGATGAACCTCCTTTTTCACGGCAGCTCTTTTGTATATAGCGTATGATATCCTGGTCTATATTATGGGAGCAAGTGCCAACTAAGGAAAAACGCTTTTCGTTAAGCCTGGGGCCACTGCTCCTTTGGAGGTTCAATCCATATTTACCCTGCAGTGTTGTTTCACTTCCTTTCCCCTCCTGTTTGCATTGTCATTAGATTGGGGCAGTAATAGGTGTGAAACTAGCAATATTTGACACACTGGGGGTCTGATACTCTCTTATTATTTCTACTTTCTGCCTATTTAAGTCTATGCTATCACTCTAAATTCCCCTGAGGAGTCCCCTGCCTAGGACGAAACATGCCATGTTGGGACCAGAGTTGGAGTAGAATAAGGGCTCATTTTTAGGGACAGGGCCGAGTCAGGGACAGGTTCCTGACGGGGTCGCCCCTGTCGGGGCGGGTGCTCCGATTTTGCTAGGCAGGACCCACTAGCCCCCTTCCCCTTTTTTCATTTAGGGCTATATAGGCTAGTTTACAAGGCCTAATGCTTCATTTTGCACCCGCTACCTAGACTGCCTCTCCGTCTGACAGAACGGTTATCACCCACCAACTGAACAAGGGACATTCTACACTTCTTTCCCTGCTACAAGGAGGTGGTAAGAGTTGGTGATTTTATTCACTTTATTGTTGTTAATTGCCTATGCATATATCGAATTATTGGGTTTTATTACAATTGGTATTAGTAAAAGTCACGTTTTAATTCCCTTTGTCCTCTTGATTTTGGTCGATTCAATTAAGGGTTGAGGACTTTTTCGCTTAGCCGACATTGGTGGCTGCGATTGTGTGTATTTGGTTTCAAAAAGGCATGTACTAAAAAATGAGAAATGGGCCTGGACAGGTAGGGTAAATAGCCTGGTCTTGAATTGGTTAACTTTAGTTTTCATAAACTACAGTTTTTCTGTTCAGTGTAATAATTTGGTCACTCTGGCTTGATGTCCACTCATGGACTCACAAAATCCAAAGGTATTTCAATGGACAATAAACATGTACCAGCAGCCTGGCCCATTGAATAGACTATGTGACTTGTTCCCATTGGTAATTGTTTTCTGTAGTAAATTCAGTATTTTAGTGTGTTATTTAGTCACGCACTTTTTATGTAGGCCATGTTTACAGATAACTCTTAGTCTACATCTAAGTAGCCAAATTAGAAGATATAGAGAAAAACAACAGCATTTCAGCATTACAAATTGCTACCGCTGTCTGGATCAGAGCGTTCTTTTAGAGAAATATATGCACTGACCGAGAAAGTGTGACTCAAGCAAAATGGACTGGCACTGATATCCATTTTTGTTTTTGTCCTGATTTAGTTAGATGTGGTGTTGACATTGCTGTTTTACTATCTTTATTTAAAGCACACGCTCACCTTCCAAACACATTAAACAGTGTTGTTATAAATGTACACAAAATAGTTAAGTATGTTGAACTATTGGAATATATTATGTTTTACTTAACCTTCTTCTAGTTGTCCATAGAACCTGTTAAAATGTTGGGCCACATTTATCATTTGAATACATCACTTTTGTGGCCTGAAAAAGTCACAAGCTGCACGTTCATGACTTCTCCAACAGAACTTGCGCTTAAACTCTTACGCTGTTTGCCACTTCCCGAAGAGTGGTTATTTGGAGGGCAGGCCAGCCCCGCCACATTTATTATGTTCTATGGCAGTTTTCTGACATAGAAGAATGCTGATATCATCACTAGAGATTAGCAAAGTTTTAGAAAATTTGATTCAGTTGCTTTGCCGAATTTTACAAAAAAATTAGTTTTTTGTAAGTAGCAAGTGTAATGACAGAGAGAGGCGATAACATGATTGCGGCATCTGAGTGTAAAAACAGTGTAAAATTTAAATAAAACTGAATCAAATTTACCGCCTCCATTTGCTCGCAACGGGCTGTCCGCCGCCATCTTGCTTGAAGATCTGGTGCAAAATCTTGCACGGCCCGAGATGTCAGGTGTGAACGGGATTTCAGCCAATATCTTCAATCAAGATGGCGGTGGCCAGACTGTCGTGAGAAAATGGAGGAGGTGAGTATGATTTTTTTTTTTTTTTTACACTATTTCAGGTTAAATCGATTCACTATATGGCTTTGCTGCGAATCAAATAAATTTATCCTGAAATTCGGATTGAATTCCACTTCAGTGGATGCAATTTGCTCATCTCTAATCTTCACCAGTTAGGGGCTCCATTCAAGCGCACGGATTGCCGGAGGCTGAGCCTAATGTATGACGAGGCACAACATTAATCAGGTGTAGCATTAAAGGGGTTGTCCCACGAAAAATATTCTACAGTTTTCAAACCAGCATCTGGATCTGAATACTTTTGTAATTGCATGTAATTAAAAATTTGGTATAGCTACTGAGTTATTCAATAAAATGTATCTGTATAGGACCACTCAATTTCTTATTTCTTTGACCTATTCACTGAGCAGGCCGCACATGCTCAGTTTCAACTTTTAACTGCTTCCTGAGCTGTGATAGGGAGAGCTGAGACATGCCTCTTGAGCTGCAGCAGAAAAGACACTCCCCTGAGCTGTCAGCTTGATATAAATCTAGCAGAGGAATGACTGGGGAGATCTCTGGATCTATGTGAGGTACAGGGCTGGTTCTAGCTTTGTTAAAAAGAGGTTGTCATGTACTATATGATGTCTGATTTTCATTTTTTACATTATTCGTGGGATAACCCCTTTAAGCAGCACGCCTGGTTATCATAGCCCGGCATATGCCGCCGAGCTATGATAAATCTGCCTCTTTGTCTACAGAAAAAACCCTTTATCTGAGATTCTATATTACAACACCCCCCACTGTTCTACATTCTGCGGCAGTTAATTTTTCCTTTATTGGATAACAGAACAGTGGGGCAGATTTGCTGATGGAAATCTACCCGAATTCTAGCTCAAACTGAATCAAAATTTGTTGCTCATGCCATGAGCCACATTTATTGTTTTAGACACTTTTTGTAATATACTCGATAAGAGGGCATGAATTTGTGGCAAACTCGCCCAAAGTGTGCTAACTAATAGATGATGTAAACTTAGACTAGACAGTGTAAAGGTGCACTAGATTTATCATCCAGCATTAGCCACTGTGATAATATGGTGCAGTTTTAGACTGTCTAAGGTTACACTAACAACTACACAGCAGTAGTAAAGCTGTCCCTGTTCCAGAATACAAATCATCAAAACAAGCATTTTGCAGATATTGAAGTAGGAGGGAAAGTTTTAAAAATTCAACTTCAACCCCAGATGAATTGTTAATTCTGCTCTGAATCAAAATAAACTAAAAAAACTTGTTGTGATTTTAAAATTGATAATGTGGTTTAATACAAAGAATAAGTATATGCCCCTCATTATTCTCCTGTTTTTGTATATACACTATATAGTTGATAAATTAAAACAATTGAATTTAAAGGGACTTTCTGAGACCCAAATATTGATGATCTATCCTCATGATATCTGAACTGTGGGCATCCAACTCCTACAGCTTCCATTGTTCAGCTGTTGTTAGGGACAGCAGCATTTGCATGAGCACTGCGGACTCTTCCTAGGCTTATGACATCACATACATTGGTCACATGGCCTTTCTGAAGCTCAGTTCCATTAAAGAGAGTGGGAATGATATCCAATACCAAGCACAGCCACTATAAAATGTATGGTACTATGCTTGATATACAATTAAGAAGTGCTGCGTCCCCTTAAAATAGCTGATAGGGGGATGCTGGAAAGTCGGATCCCAACTGGTCTGATATTGATGACATGTCCTGAGGATAGGTTATCAATATTTGAGTCCCGGAGAACTCTTTTAAGATAAAAGCAACCTGAGTAAACATAATACAGTTTCTGAATAATCATAGGTAGTACCTCAGAGTGGGCACTATCATCTTTATACCCAGCTACTGTCTCTACCGGTTAACAATGCATTCTATCTTTGAGCATTCCTTTCCAGGTCTCCTCATTCAGTATCATTATGCAACGGTTAATGTATTGTAGCTCATGCCTGGTGTCCCAGTGGGTGGCAGTGTATCTGTACCTATAGATAGAATGGAACTTACCATTCTATTCTCCCCTCCTATGGGCAGAAGTGGTCTAGTCCCGCTTCCTAACAAGGGAGGGGTTGCTGAGGATAGGATGTAGTGAGTTGGAGTTAGACTGTGAAGGAGACCAGACAACATGGTCCAGTGAGGGAGCATTTTCCCCTCCTGCAGTAGGAGTCTTCCAGGGAAAGTAGCTCAGAGAGCAACCCGACGCCTTAAATTTAATAGACTAAGTATTACGTGGGGGTCAATGGCCAAAGGCACCTCTCTGAACAGTACTCTAAACCAGCGGTCCCCAACCACCGGGCCGCGGCCCAGGACCGGGCCCTGAATCGATGTCTGCCGGGCCGCGGCGGTGGCAGGGGACAAGGAGATAAGCGCTTCCATTGTGGAAGCGCTCATCTCCATAGTCATCTGTATCGCCGTCCTGAGGACGGCGATACAGATGCCTGTGTTGCGGTGGGGCAGGGGAGGGAGAGGCGTCTCCCCTGCCCGTTCCTCTGATAGGCTGCAGGCCTAGTGCCTGTAGCCTATCAGAGGCCAGCTCAGGCGGTGCGATGACGTCATCGCGCCGCCTGAGCCGTGCAGAGCGGGACACAGGCCGGAGGAGGCCTGCATCGCATCGCTGCCAGGCTGATGGAGGTAAGTATAAGTGTTTGTTTTTTTTATTGTACAAAACTGAAGGAGAGGAGCACTATGGGCACTATAACTACTGTGTGGGGGCACTGTGGGCACTATAACTACTGTGGGGGGGGCACTATGGGCACTATAACTACTGTGTGGGGGGCACTATAACTACTGTGTGGGGGGCACTATGGGCACTATAACTACTGTGTGGGGGGCACTATAACTACTGTATGGGGGGCACTATAACTACTGTGTGGGGGGCACTATAACTACTGTGTGGGGGGCACTATGGGCACTATAACTACTGTGTGGGGGCACTATGCTACTATAACTACTGTGTGGGGGCACTATGCTACTATAACTACTGTGTGGGGGCACTATGGGCACTATAACTACTGTGTGGGGCACTATGCCTACTATAACTACTGTGTGGGGGCACTATGCTACTATAACTACTGTGTGGGGCACTATGGGCACCTATAACTACTGTGTGGGGGCACTATGCTACTATAACTACTGTGTGGGGGCACTATGGGCACTATAACTACTGTGTGGGGGCACTATGGGCACTATAACTACTGTGTGGGGGCACTATGCTACTATAACTACTGTGTGGGGGCACTAATGGGGAATATCCACTGTGTGGGGGCACTATGCTCCACCCCCAACAACCGCAGCGCCCCCCCCCCCCCCCCCATCCAAACCCACCCCCTATCCCGGGCCCTGGGGAAATTGTCTAGCGAGAAACCGGGCCTTGGTGCAAAAAAGGTTGGGGGCCACTGCTCTAAACAGTCCAGTAACCAGACTGAATTCAGAGATTAGCACAGCAGAGAAAGAGAGAGAGAGAGTAAGCAAAGTATTCAAGTTCACCGGGCAGCTCCTGCTGGAGCCAAGAGAAAGTTCAAATATCATTTGGATGACACCAGTTTATTGCAAGGTTGTTCAAGTAAAACAGGTAAACTTCCACAAGTCTGGACTCTACTTATTCCACCAACTCCTTTGTTGCTACTGAGCCTAACCCTGAGGAGCGACAGTATCCAGGAAAGATACTGTGACACAAAACTATCAGGACACATCACAACTCCGCATTCCTAAACACTGGGACTCAATCGCCCTGGGGGGCCGCCCATTGCACATATACTGTAAATTAATGAACAAAATGAGCTATTCGACACCTACAGTACCATGAAAAAAGTCCAGTACCTGAACACTGACAGCCCAATCCTGTACTGTGACAGGGAACTGTAATAATCTGTTACCGAATGTGGAACTGCTGCTTCCTCATTAGGATGGCTGCTAGGGATTATCAGTGATGACATCACAGGGATTCTCTGTGCAGATGGGCCTTAAAAACATGCAGAGAAGAAACGACTTCCGTCCGAAATTCTACACTGGTCCTGTAGGCCCAATACACTCCTGGGTACGAACAAATTAATACTTGGTTGTATTTTAAAAGCAACAACTGCAACTAAGCACTTCTGATAACTGAAGATCATCCTTTTTGACATTGCTGTTAAAGAATTTTGCATCAGAAGGAAAACCAGTTTGTAAAAGGAAGCCAGTGAAGCGTTGATCCAGTCTATGAGTGTGACTTATCAAATCCCAAGCAATTAACTGTTATTGCCAGGGGAAGCCAGGTGTTACAAAGTGCTTGTCTTGTCTGACTCATTGAGGGGGAGTTCTAAGGCTACTTTCACACTAGCGGCAGTCCGGATCCGGCAGGTGAAGGGTGCTGCCGAATCCGGACTGCCGCAGGGACATGTGTGGAGCCGGAACCGCGCTCCGGCCCCACACATGTCACACAGTACATACAGACACACACACATATACACAGACAAATACACATACATACTTACATGCTCCCGGCAGGTATCCAGAGCGCCGGAGGAGCAGGACGTCGCGCACAGATGACGATTCCCCACAGCGCCCTCTGCTGGGCGCCTGGTGAAATCGTCATCTGTGCGCGTGGTCCTGTTCCTCCTGCGCTCTGGAGACCTGCCGGGGTGCATGTTAGTATGTATGTGTATTTGTATGTGTATATGTCTGTGTATGTTTGTGTGTATGTCTCTGTCTGTATGTGTGTAGGTGACGGATCCGTCATGAACTCCATTGAAAGTCAATAGAGGACGGATCCGTTCACCATTATGTCACACCAAACGGATCCGTCCCCATTGACTTTCATTGGGGGTCATGACGGATCCGTCTTGGTGCGGATGCCTGGACCGGAGAGCAAACCGCAGCATGTTGCGGTTTGCTCTCCGGTCTGAAGATGGAACAGAATGCTTTCAGGAGCATTCAGTTGTCTTCAGTTCAGTTTTGTCCCCATTGACAATGAATGGGGACAAAACTGAAGCGTTTTATTCCGGTATTGAGCCCCTATGATGGAGCTCAATACCGGAATTCCATAACGCTAGTGTGAAAGTAGCCTAAAGAAGGGATTCTTTATTTCATTCATATGCCCCTAACATAGCATGTGTACAGTTATTTTCATGAGACAATCTTTTTAAGAAGAATACCTGTAGATGCAGCAAGGAGAGGAACAACACCAATGCCACCAGCCTGTCCTGCAAATTGACATGTCTGTTGGGAGACAAGATTGCAGTCAAACCTGGAGGCATATGTTCATTTGAGGACAATAGCTGCACATTTAAAGGTGTTGTCCAGGATTTGAAAAACATGGCTGTTTTCTTCCAAAACCAGCACCCCTGTTGTCTATGGGTCATGTCTTGTAGTGCAGCTTGGCTCTGCTAGATTCAATGGGGGCAGAGGTACAATACTCCATGCAACCTGTATACAGGGGTGGTGCTGTTTATGGAAGAAAGCAGCCATGTTTTTCTATTCCTGCAAAAGCCCTTTAAGGTCCTGCCACAACATCTAAATAAAGTTGACTAGGTCTCTTAATTTTGGCTCTTCTGAGCCATTCTGGGGGGAATTAAAATTGTGTTTCAAATGGTATTGTTGCTGCATACCTCATTTGCTCTAAAGCTTTTTATTGCAGACTAATAGCTTGCCATTCTCCATTATAATTTCCTGATGGGAACAGAATTGATGATTCTGTTAACTATGACAAGCAACCATCATACCATTACATCACTAATTTCGGTTTCATATTCTTATTGGGGAATTACATCTCAATTGCTAGATGTAATGGAACATGGTTTCATCTTCGAATTATCAGTGCACATAATCGTATCTCAAAAAACTTGGTTGTCATCAAGGTATTTTTTGGCAAATGAACCATTAGGTATATTTACTGTATATTAAAAACACATAGAGCATTTTAATATACAATTAAAGTATGGAATAAGGGCAGATACATGTTTTTAATAAATTAGGAAACAATGCTGAGTGGAGCTTTTAGGGAGCTGGCATAATACTGTCAAAGGTGGGTGATCTGTTGATAAGGGTACAGTCTCATGTACCGGCCACCAGAAATGTGCAGTACCTTGTGGCAATTAATAATCATTCAACCATTTATTTTAAGAATCCATTTGTAAACCTTGCTGACGTGTTATTTGGTCACCATTTGGCTACTATGAGGGACTCTACCCTTAATGTAAGGCACATGTAGTTACTACATGGGTTACATTTTATTTTGAATAGTTTTGCTCAGTTTAATCATGATATTTGCGTACAGTGGGCAGTTATGGCTATATCTGGTAAGAAAGACAGCGCTGAGTGATGTCTCTAATGGCACCAGAAATGTGCATTGAGAGCACTGAGAAGAGATGCACATGACAAATGGACAAATCCTTGGTGCATGTAGAGTAGTTATTCAGAGCATGCCAGCTTCTGGGTGAGAGAAACTGAAGAGTAACAGCACAGAAGTATTGCCACTGATTGAGGAAAGGCCTGCATCTTCCCCACCCTACTTCTCCAAGCTGAGTAACGTTAAACATTTGAGCAATTGTCTGTCAATATGCCTCGCATGAAACTTTGATTGTTGCAGTGACTCGATATTACTCCATCCCTCTGTGTAAGACTACACCTGTGGCTTTTCAGTGAGAACATTCAATAATGCAAACACTTTTGACCAAAGATGGATCATGCTTGTAGCTCCGAAAATGTGAGCAGTTTTTACAACAGATGTAAAAACTTTGAGGCACAAACATCCCTGAAATCAAAGTTGTCACGTGCTTATAGAGGCATGCCTTTTATTCTGCCATTTAGTTTTTTTTTTAAAGCATTCCTAAAAGTAATGTGACATATAAATCTTCATGTTATAAAAACCCACAAGCCTTGAGAATTCTTGATGTGTTTATTCTGCGCACTAAATCTCACTAGGTAACTGTACACACACCTAAATCACAATACTTTTGTTCATCTGGCAGCCCTGCTTTTAACATTTTTTATCCAGAATAGACATCTCCAGTGTGACTTTACTCTAGCAGTCCTTAATAATTCCTCACTACATTGACTGACATTGCTTACTATTACCACTCCAAACCTCCAGCTACTTCAGTTGTGTAATATGCGTATTTGCTGAAAGAACTTGCCAAGAGCTTCATAACTCATTTAAAATATGTTTTAAACAATAAAGATGTACAATAAAATGTGATTCCCAAAGACATGATTCAACACATCTTAAAAAGGTTTCAGGAAATACTTAGCAGTATTTCAAAACTGAACAAAAAAGCACCATTTTAGACTCTACACCTCCCCCTGTAAAGATGCACCCTCAGCCGACACACACACAAATGCACCCTCATCTGTTGATGTGCACGGTTTCACATCTAACAAATAAAGGGACATGGCTGTTGGCCATTTGTGGATGCTCAGTGTTCCATCTATGGAAGTTTCAATGAGGTTGCCATACTGATTTTCTGGAGGCTGCCATTTTGATTTGCTTTTGGAGATGCACCGGGCCTCAGGTGGAGGGCGAAGAGGATGAGAGTGGTTATAATTACTGATAGTGGTAATACTCGGTGGCAGTCCTTGCACTGGTGATCCCTGGGCTGTGCAGTGATGGAAGGGTGCACAATTGTTCCCTCGGGGTACACTCTGGACTTTTAAGGTCTCCTGCTTAGTCATGGCTGGGCTTCCCTTGATGTTAGGTAAATGGGTAGCGGGGTGCAAGGAAGGAGTAGATGTAGGTTGGCAGATGATAGAGGCAATGACCAGTCCATTATTAGTTATAATAAACAGAGTTTCTCTTTACTGAATAGATTATGAGAGTTGTAGTACATATATCAACAATAGGCACAGCTATGAGGTAAATCAGAGCATGCTTTTTAGCGGGGTGCAGAACTTAGATCGGATGGCCAGTCCATCTGAAAAGTGTGGCAGGAACCTGAAGCAATTAACCTTTTCCACATGCAGTAAAGTCTATTGCCAGAAACATCCATTTCTTAGTCCAGCACAACATTTTTAGTGGTCCTCAACATCTGTAAATGTCTATTCTCTTTCTCTCAGGGGTAGTCTCTCAGTTCATTTGCCTTTCTGGTAGTTTTCAGTTTCAGGGATGAAGGTTTCCTGGACTAGGCCTAGTTGTCAGCAGTTCACAAATACACATTCTCACTCTAGGCCTGCTCAGCAAATTCTCCTAACCAGGGGAGATCCCAAGAGCTTTAGGAATGAAGCGTTCCACATTTCCCTATTTAGCCAAGATGTGCAATCCTCACAAAGCTCTTGTCTACAACGCCCAGCTGTGGGATGTAGACCCTAATACAGAAACAGCAATCTCTTCCACTGAAAGATTGGGAACCTGAAACCGTTTTGTCGGTCAGATGTGGAACTGTGCACATCAGCAAGTGAGAGCGCACTTGTGCCGCAAACCCCAGAGGAGCGGGGTGGAGGATGGGAGTGGTAGTGGCTCTGGATTTAATAGACAATCACAGTGGCAATTCTCACACTGATGCTCCCTAGGGCTAGGCAGGGTTAGGAGGGCACACTCTTTCTTTCCTTTAGTATGCCCTGATGTTGGGGCTCCTGCCTGATGGAAGTTGGGATGCTCTTGATGTTATAGGTTTGGTTCAGATGCAAGGCAGGAGGTGTACATGTAGTACACCAGAACTTGGTACTTAAAAATTGTTTTTGTTCTCTAATGTTTGTCATGTTATTTAATGCTATTTATCGTGACTTAATGCCATATATTCCCAGTATTCAGTATGCTTAGACAGCAGAGTGATTAGCAAAATCATAGCTTTACAGACCATGCTGCAGGTGAGGGACTATGGCTCAGACACTCATAATCTAGACTTCTTCCAGGCCAGTCTAACTCCAGGCCTGTATCACATTGTGGACACCTATATCCACAAATGCCTGCAAGTTCCATTTAATTGCCACTCATCCAACCACCATACTTCATCATCTGGTGACAGATACTGCACTTTGTACCTGCTACTGCTGGATGTGGCATAAGTTATATTTTGCACTAAGTAAAGAGGGACTTTTATACTTTTACTTGTGACCTGATTCTTCAAACCACCTTTCAACTACACCAATCCCCTGGGAGAAATGACCTGAGGTACTACACCATGATATAATTTCTCATCAGGGCCATTACCACTCCCATCCTTTGCACCGCCTCATCAGGGGTTCTCTGCAAATGGTAATTATAATACTCTCTGTCTCTCCAAAGTCTCTCTCTGCAAAATCTATGGCTGCCAATATTACTCTTACAATGGTGGCTGTAATTTCTAACTAAGGGATATATGGGGGACAGTTGACCAAACTGTGTCCAAGAGTAAAGGGTGTATCACAATGCCCTTCTCACTGCTATAAAGTGAGTAGTAGCCTTAAACAGTAAAATTACTGACTGACTTGAATGCTCGACCATGCAGTTTCTGGACCTTTTTGTTCTATCCTTTATCTCTCTCTAGTTCTTGAGTACTACTCTCAAGTAGATAATCCTCAGAGGTGATTCTATGGATCCTTGGCCTTGAATTATAAGACATGGTGCTCAATGGAGGGTCCTCTTACTACCTCTTCTAGCACACTGTTTACTAGACTAACTGAGCTAGGGTCAGATCCTCAATCCATAACTAACTTCCTACAGGGGTTGAGTTAGAGTTATTAAGCCCATCGCATCCGTCAAAGATATGCTGGTATAAGGCAAACAACATTAAATAACAGTAAATAGTATGAAATAGCAAAATAATTTACAAGTACCCCGGTCTGGGTTACTGCATTTTTGTGTGTCTGCCAGGGGTGCATATTAACAAGGGAGGTGTTTGGTCCAAAAAAGGCAATTTTCTGCAGATTAGAATGCTGCCACAGTGTATTTTGGCAAGCATAGAACACATGCCACCTTACTCGTGAAAAATAAAGAGTTGCCCTCCTCACCCGCTACATTATCAAGGGAGGAGCCAAGCGTCCACTGCCAGTGCAGAGACATTTCTGGTTTTCGCTTCTTGGCCGCTCCCTTGCAAGTTCAGATCAGTTTAGCATCTGCACTGTTAACCTGTCACACTCTGGTGTTGAGGGAATTGCCACACCAAGCGTAAGAGGGAAGGGAAACGACCAAACAAGGGAAATGGTCACCTCCTGCAGGGAACCCTGAAACTAGGCCCTGACTGACTACCAGTATGAACAGGCCTTAGTCGTAGGAGAGTTCATACACAGGAACCTAATAACAAACTCACCCTATAGAACCCTGCCACTAGTGACAGGGGAAAGCGTCAACCTGTTTCTCCAAGAGAACGGACGAACAGGAGACTCCAGAAGGCAAAACCACAACAGGGAAAAGTAGGATAAACACAATAGGGAAAACGACACTTATCTTAATGCAGATATTGCAGCAACCGGATCTCAGCCGAGATCCACACCACACACAACAAAGTCAGCAGAAAGTAGAAACCGCAAGGAATACTGGGAGAGGAAGGGATAAATAGGGAAAATATAATCACCACATCCGCAAAAGCTGAGGGGAAGAGGTGTGGTAAACAGCAACCAAACCAAGAGGAAAACGTGTCAAATTATGTCGAACGCCTGCAACCTGATGCAGGCACATTCGTGACATAACCCTTCCATGGGAGACCATACCATTTATTGATTTTTGGATCTAGGAGATTGAGAACAAACAAGTCTGTTGCATCAATGTTCTGAGACAGTACTGAAGTTCCCCAGCACCACTGCAGCTACCCTACCTGGTAATCATCTTGCCTGGACCTGTCAATCAAGAATGAGAGGGGGGGGCTGGCAGAGGAAGGTAGAGGAGCAAGGGTGGCTTTGGCCCACCATTGGTGCACTTAACTGCCCATTTACATATGGATTAGAATTATTTTTTTTCTCCAAAATGAAGCAACAGATCTCTAAGGTAGCATTACATTCAGTTGTGCTAGCCCTACAAAGCATTGTGCCTGATTTAACAGTAATTTTCCTGGTGACAGAGTCCCTTTAAGTTCTTCCTGTGATCGTTTTTTATAGTAGTACCACAATAGCAGGCCTGGGGACCTTTACTAGGCCCGAGGTGTAATGAGAACTGCCCGATACAACCTGCTCCATAAACCCCTTCCGGCTTTATGATTTATATGTACGTCATATGACGGGAAGGTTTAATGAGAATCTTTAATAAAATGCTGTTTTTATATGAGAGTTCTACTGGTATATTTTTTGTATGTCGTATGTTTCAGTCTACACAGAATGTTAATTGATTGTGCTGTACAGACTTGTGTGTTAAATACACATACTACACCCATACAATGATGATCCCTACATGCCAATTCGAGGACCTCATCTGAGGAAAAAACGTCAACTGATCAGTTTCCCAAAAAATGCACAGATTGTAATATGACTCAAGAGTGTCCATTTCAAGTGTCAGAATAAAAAAAATAGGAGGTAATTGCAGAGGTAACACTGGCACCCAGGAATGGTGCCTGAAGAAGTCCAAGGGCCACTCTGTCACATAAGAGGACTCGAGCATTATAAATAAGCAACATTGTAGGTAGAGGTCCTGTTACAGATTTTGCATTTAGCCCCAAGTTACACCTTTGTCTATTAGCATCACAATTTTCTACTGAAAGAACATTTATGATTAATGCTACTTGATAGTTCTGTTCCAGTTAACATAATTACATATATACTGTGCATCCATTCAAAGTAATAAAGGTGCATTTAGAAGAGTTTAGTTTGACTTAATCAGCTACCATTCATCTTTCATCTGGTTTTGTCATTTATTCTATTTACGCAAAATATTTTCTTTCTATTTTCTAGATAATTTGAATGAGTTCTAATATAATATAATATAGGAAATTGTGCTTTAGAATTTATGAGACCAATTCTAAAGTGGCTGAGGGTAACAGCACAAAGTGGGAGCTAATGACCAGTTTGCATAAAAATAAGTCCGCTCACAGCCACACAAGGGCGCATATTGAGCAATGAACATTATTTACAATTTACAACTTGGCAGGTACACTGAAAGCATCTCTCCTGTCTTTAATAGCGCCTACCTTATTTTTATGGACAATGTCTCTTTTTTATGGCCTAAAATATGTTCAACATTAAAAAGTAATTAAATAAAGTTCTGAGTCCAAATCTCATTGTCACTCTTTTTCAAGGACATGATAAACCATGAATCGGCACTTGTTCAAATGACAATGGGAAATTCACACCTGTTAGTATAAGGCAACGCTCTCAAAACTATTCCAGAGAAAATCTCAAAGGGGTTTTCTGGGAGTATTATATTGATATAAGTCATCAATATCTAATCAGTGTGGATCCAACTTGGCACCCCACCGAGCCTCTTGTTTAAAGAGGCTGCGGGGCTCCTGTGGGTGCTGCAGCCTCTTCCTAGGCCAGTGATGTCGCATTCATCGGTCACATGCCTTACATGCAGCTCAGTCACATTCAAGTGAACGCTGCAATACCAAGCACAGCCGCTATACAATGAACGGCACTGTGCTTAATATGCTGTAAAGAGGCCACGGTGCTCAACAGAGTACTGCAGCCTCTTCAAACAGCTGATTGATACCAAGTGTTGGAATGCCACCAATCAGATATTAATAACCTGAGGATCGGTCACCAATATTATACTCCTGGAAAACCCCTTTAAAAAGGCTATTCTAGAATGCAAACAACAATAAAGGAATCAGATGT
Organism: Rhinella marina; assembly: GCA_900303285.1. Classification (NCBI taxonomy): domain Eukaryota; kingdom Metazoa; phylum Chordata; class Amphibia; order Anura; family Bufonidae; genus Rhinella; species Rhinella marina. The sequence continues at coordinate 90,131 of ONZH01002726.1, forward strand.
TCAAATGTCTATGGAATTGTAAGAAACTTACCTGTCTGGGTTCCAGTGGCATGATCCTCAGCCACAACGTGGCCACGCCAAGAGAAGCATTGCTGAGCACCCTGGTAATGCAACAGCATTAGCAACAAGACGCAATGTTCTGTTTCTCCGTTCAGTGGGCGTGTACTGGGAAGATTATCAGTGGGATGATTCCTTAGCTGGTCTATTACTGTGTGCTAGTGTTTCTGACTAATGGAGCACCGAGTCATGGACCTATCAGGTTCCTATCCAGGGACTCGGTGCTCTATTTAAATCCCTTCCTGGCTTTATACCAGTGCCAGTGAATATTCCCATCTCACTATCTTTTTCGTATAATTTATACAGTCTGAGAGTCTCTTCAACTAATCACTGGTCCCTATATGCAGGCAACTAGGGGCTCTAACTTCTCTCCTGATATAGAGCTTCTAACTTCACTAGAATCTTCAAGTGGGAAGTGTGAAATGGAGATTCACAGTCTAAACAGAAACAATGTTGCATTTTCAGTCTGTCATAGATTTGTATATAGATTCAATAAAAGTCTATGAGAATGACTAAGCAGCTTTTCCAGACATAAATAAGTCTTCACATTCATACGTAAACAAAAGAGCTAAATCTGACCATCAAAAGGTCAGTGTGTCTGTTTTTTTCCCTCCAAAACTTTGCATCCCTTATAGTGATGAGCGAGCCGAAGCGGCAATATTCGGGATTCGCTTGAATATTTGCCGCTTCGGCTCGGCACGGCATCACGAGCCACCGCGGACTCGTGATGATCCGTGCCGCCTGGCCCCCCTTTAAAAAAGCAGACTTACCTGTTCTGACCGCCGCTGTCCTCTGGCTTCCCGCTCCACTTTCTTCCCTGCCGGCGCGCACTATGACCTGACGCAGCGTCAGGTCATAGTGCGCGCTGGCAGGGAAGACAGTGGAGCGGGGAGCCAGAGGACAGCGGCGGCCAGAACAGGTAAGTCTGCTTTTTTAAAGTGGCTGGGTGGGCTGATCTGAGGTCTGATGGGGGCACTGGGGGCTGATCTGAGGTCTGATGGGGGCACTGGGGGCTGATCTGAGGTCTGATGGGGGCACTGGGGGCTGATCTGAGGTCTGATGGGGGCACTAGGAGCTGATCTGAGGTCTGATGGGGGCACTGGGGGCTGATCTGAGGTCTGATGGGGGCACTGGGGGCTGATCTGAGGTCTCATGGGGGCACTAGGGGCTGATCTGAGGTCTGATGGGGGCACTGGGGGCTGATCTGAGGTCTGATGGGGCACTGGGGGCTGATCTGAGGTCTGATGGGGGCACGGCGGGCTGATCTGAGGTCTGATGGGGGCACGGCGGGCTGATGTGAGGTCTGATGGGGGCATGGCGGGCTGATCTGAGGTCTGATGGGGGCATGGCGGGCTGATCTGAGGTCTGATGGGGGCACCGTGGGCTAATCTGAGGTCTGATGGGGGCACGGCGGGCTGATCTGAGGTCTGATGGGGGCATGGCGGGCTGATCTGAGGTCTGATGGGGGCATGGCGGGCTGATCTGAGGTCTGAAGGGGGACACAAGAGATTGATTTGAGGTCTGATGGGGCACAAGACGCTGACCTGAGGTCTGATGGTGGCACATTGTGTTGATCTGAGGTCTGATGGGGGCACAAGACGCTGATCTGAGGTCTGATGGGGGCACAAGACGCTGATCTGAGGTCTGATAGGGGCACAAGATGCTGATCTGAAGTCTGATGGGGGCACAAGACACTGATCTGAGGTCTGATGGGGGCACAATGTATTGATCTGAGGTTTATTATCCCTGTACGGTGACATCACTGTGTTTATTATCCCTGTACTGTGACATCGCTGTGTTTATTATCTCTGTACGGTGACATCACTGTGTTTATTATGCCTGTACGGTGACATCACTGTGTTTATTATCCCTGTACGGTGACATCTCTGTGTTTATTATCCCTGTACAGTGACATCGCTGTGTGTATTATCCCACTGCAGGAAGAGGTAAGTGGTCTGTGTTTGTGTGTTTGTATTCTATTTTTCAGGGTCGTGAATGCAGAGGACTACTTCGGATTCGCTGGACTACGTCGGACCAGCTTTTTTTTTTTTTTTTTTAATAAAATGGTCAAACAGAGGTCTGGGGGAGTGTTTATTTCAATAAAATGTTTTATACTGGTGTGTGTGTATTTTTTTTTTTTACAATACTACAGTTTTAGTAATTACGGCTATCTACAGACGGCCCTGATTACTAATACTGGGCTTAGTGCTTGACGGTATGGCAGGCCAGCACTAACCCCAACATCTATTACCTCTGCACCCACCGCCACCAGGGGTGCCGGGAAGAGCCGGGTACCCGCAGGACCGGACCTTCTAAATTGAGGGTCTGGCTCTGGGGCGGCTGCAGGCTGGTAACATTAGGCTGGGAAGGGCCAATAACCGTGTCCCTTCCCACCCTGGTAGTGCCAGGCTGCTGCTGCTGGTTGTATCTGGCTGGTGAAGGAAAAAAGGGGGGACCCCACGCCATTTTTTAAAAAAAATAATGAAATTTTTGGAAAAAAAATGGCGTAGGGTCCCCCCCTTTTTTCCTTCACCAGCCAGATACAACCAGCAGCAGCAGCCTGGCACTACCAGGGTGGGAAGGGACACGGTTATTGGCCCTTCCCAGCCTAATGGTACCAGCCTGCAGCCGCCCCAGAGCCAGACCCTCAATTTAGAAGGTCCGGTCCTGCGGGTACCCGGCTCGTCCTGACGCTGGAGGGGGCTGGGCCTTGGTCTTCTCGGCTCCTATGAAGAATCCCTATAGTTGTCCGTGCGTACGGACAACTATAGGCATTTTCAATGGGGCCGCCCGGCGTGTGTTCCGTACGCACGGAACACACGCCGGGTGGCCCCTTTTAAAATGCCTATAGTTGTCCGTACGCACGGACAACTATATAGCTTCTTCATAGGAGCCGCGGCGTATCTATCCGCAATTTTGTGGATAGATACGGCCGAACCTTTGGCCCCTGCAAAATAATTCGGGTCTCCCATAGACTTTAATGGGATTCGGGATTCGGCCCGAATCCACGAATCCCGTGGAAAATTCGGGCCGAATCCCAAATCCACGAATCTTTTAGGATTCGCTCAACTCTAATCCCTTATAGTATAGTAAAAAGTATCTCAGTATTAGCTGGCTGTGCATTGACTCTTTCCACAGTGCAGTGCAAATATAGGGCAATGACAGTGAAAATGAACAGGATATATTACAATAAACATATAAAATGCAGTTCAACAATATAAAACAGAATACACTGTTAATGTAAAAAACGGCATAAATCATAGTGCAAGTTAAGCCTTCCAAATGCACTAAATTAGTGAGTTGATGGCTTGGAGTAGTCACAATAGGGGCAAATGAATACTGAATTCCCTGTGCTTTCTAGAAAGGGAATAAACAGGATATATGTGGATTTTATTGCGGAATAAACACATATTCCACATATACAGCTATAAACTGAATTCCCTGTGGTTCTTAGGGAATGAACAGGATATAAGCATGCTTCCAAGTGCCCTCTCTTTGACCTAAATCTCTCTGACCCTCTTTGCTCCTTAAACGTCCCTTTGTTTACACTGGAAATAAATGTGCATTAATAAACTTACTAAACTGCAACAGAAACTGTATGGTTTATACTTGTGTATTAGACCTCAAGTTATATATGTTTTCAATATTTAGTGCAATTTGGACCTTGAAATGTTATTTTTGCACATGCTGTAAAATAAAAAAAATTGCAGAACTGTTACTCACTAAAGCTCCCCCTGCCACTGTAGTTCTGATGGTGCAAGGGTCCTTGCTTCACTCCACTTCCTGCTACTGTCAACGTGGGAGAAAATGTCATTGAATGCTGCTCAGCCAATCACGATATGGATACATGACCTGCTTCAGCCAATGACTAGATCTATCACACAATGAGATATAAGTGTCTCTGTTTGACTGTCCAAAACATTGGGTGGTATAGTCATAACTAGACATGAATGAAGTACTCAAAAATTTAATTCATCTGTTTCAACGACTTTTACAAAAAATGTAGCTTTGTGACGAATTACTTTGTAAATAGTGGGTGCAATGACAGGGAGTAGTGATTGCGCAGCTCCTCGTCATTGTACCCCTCAGATGCCACATTCATAGCTGATCGCGGCATCTGAAAGTAATAATACAATGCAAAATTTAAAGAAAAATAAATTACATCATACTTACCTCATTTTTTGCTTGCGACAGGAGGGACGCCACCATCTTGACTGAAGATCTGGCGCAAAATCTCACGCAGCCCGTGATGACGTCATCACATTGGCCAGTGTGGTGATGTCATACATCACCGCGCATGGGATTTCATGTAAGATCTTCAATCAAAATGGCGACGGCCATTCCATAGCGAGCAAATGGAGTTGTTTGTTTGTTTGTTTTTTTACACCATTTCAGGGAAAATCAATTTGCTACCACAAAGCACGAGGAAAATCGTCTTCAAAGCGAATCAAATTTTTACTGAAATTCAAACCGAAGTCTACTTTGTGGACTTCAATTCGCTTAACACTAGGCATGAGCAAACTGAACCGTAACGAACCAGATTCGTTACGAACTTTCCCAAAAGTTCGGTTCGTCACCGAACCGAATTTTAAGAAAGTTCGTAACGAATCTGGTTAAAATAACGGCGACGCAAAATATACGCATATTTGAGAATGTACGCTAATGCGTACGCTAATGCGTATGAATTCATAAAATGCGTACACATTAGCGAACATTCTCAAATATGCGTATATTTAGGGTATGGAATATGCCATATTCCATACCCTAAATATACGCATATTTGAGAATGTTCACTAATGTGTACACGCATTTTATGAATTCATACGCATTAGCGTACGCATTAGTGTACATTATTAAGTAGCGTACCTTTGACAACGCTAGACTGTATGTTCGTTACTTGAGTAGGAATGTTCGCAGACGCAGTGTATGAGTACGCTAATGCGTACATATTCAGTTAAGTAGCGTACCTTTGACAACGCTAGACTGTATGTTCGTTACTTGAGTAGGAATGTTCGCAGACGCAGTGTATGCGTACGCTAATGCGTACATATTCATTCAGTTAAGTAGCGTACCTTTGACAACGCTAGACTGTATGTTCGTTATTTGTGCGGGAATGTTTGCATTAGCATACGCATTAGTGTAAATTCTCAAATATGCGTATATTTTGCGTCGCCGTTGTTGAAGTCACTTGGATTTTTTCCACTTTTTTCATTGTAATAGCAACTGCAAGTAAACAAAACTATACCCTATCAGACTCCCATTATTGTAGCAGCAATTATTCAGCCGTTATAGCAAGCTTTGTTTTAGGTTCGGTTCGTACGAATCCGAACTTCACGAAAGTTCGCCGAAGCGAAGCGAACTTTTCAAAAGTTCGCTCATCCCTACTTAACACTAGTCGTAACACATTCTGCAACGAGCCATGGACAACATAGACTAGAGACCACAGCAGTCCTGTTCTGCACCTTTCTTTGTGGGCACATGGGATAGGTAGATAGAGTATTTAAACTAAGGGGAAATCACTGTGTATGGAGGCACTAAGGGGGAATATTACTGCCTGAAGGGCACGAAGGGGACATTCTAACAGAGTTGGTGCACAAAATGGGAATTCTCACTATGTGCGGGGCACTATTACTGTGTAGGGGAACAAAGTGGACTTGGTGAGATTGGGTTTGTATATATATATATATATATATATATATATAGGCATTAGGTGGGGTTAGAGGTATAGTTTAGTGTAAAAAAAAAATTGCCGCAGCACGCTACATGTGACACTCATATTGTCCCTACTAAGGCTTTTCAAAAGTTAGGAGGTATGTATTTGCATAGTTTATACTTGAATGAACACAAATTCCAAATATTCAGGCGTACAGTGCCTTGCGAAAGTATTCGGCCCCCTGGAACTTTTCAACCTTTTGCCACATTTCAGGCTTCAAACAAAAAGATATAACATTTAAAATTTTTGGTGAAGAATCAACAACAAGTGGGTCACAATTGTGAAGTGGAACGAAATTTATTGGATCATTTAAACTTTTTTTGTAATAATAAAACTGAAAAGTTGGGTGTGCAAAATTATTCGGCCCATTTACTTTCAGTTCAGAAAACTCACTCCAGAAGTTCATTGAGGATCTCTGAATGATCCAATGTTGTCCTAAATGACTGATGAAGATAAATAGAATCCACCTGTGTGTAATCAAGTCTCCGTATAAATGCACCTGCTCTGTGATAGTCTCAAGGTTCTGCATCATGAAGACCAAGGAACACACCAGGCAGGTCCGTAATACTGTTGTGGAGAAGTTTAAAGCCGGATTTGGATACCAAAAGATTTCCCAAGCTTTAATCATCCCAAGGAGCACTGTGCAAGGGATCATATTGAAATGGAAGGAGTATCAGACCACTGCAAATCTACCAAGACCCAGCCGTCCCTCTAAACTTTCATCTCAAACAAGGAGAAGACTGATCAGAGATGCAGCCAAGAGGCCCATGATCACTCTGGATGAACTGCAGAGATCTACAGCTGAGGTGGGAGAGTCTGTCCATAGGACAACAGTCAGTCCAACACTTCACAAATCTGGCCTTTATGGAAGAGTGGCAAGAAGAAAGCCATTTCTCAAAGATATCCATAAAAAGTCTCGTTTACAGTTTGCCACAAGCCACCTGGGAGACACACCAAACATGTGGAAGAAGGTGCTCTGATCAGATGAAACCAAAATCGAACTTTTTGGAAACAATGCAAAGCGATATGTTTGGCGTAAAAGCAACACAGCTCATCACCCTGAACACACCATCCCCACTGTCAAACATGGTGATGGCAGCATCATGGTTTGGGCCTGGTTTTCATCAGCAGGGACAGGGAAGATGGTAAAATTGATGGGAAGATGGATGGAGCCAAATACAGGACCATTCTGGATGAAAACCTGTTGGAGTCTGCAAAAGACCTGAGACTAGGATGGAGATTTATCTTCCAACAAGACAATGATCCCAAACATAAAGCAAAATCTACAATGGAATGGTTCAAAAATAAACGTATCCAGGTCTTAGAATGGCCAAGTCAAAGTCCAGACCTGAATCCAATTGAGAATATGTGGAAAGAGCTGAAAACTGCTGTTCACAAACGCTCTACATCCAACCTCAAAGAGCTCGAGCTGTTTTGCAACGAAGAATAGGCAAGAATTTCAGTCTCTAGATGTGCAAAACTGATAGAGACATACCCCAAGCGACTTGCAGCTGTAATCACAGCAAAAGGTGGCGCAACAAAGTATTAATGCAAGGGGGCTGAATAATTTTGCACGCCCCACTTTTTAGTTTTATTATTACAAAAAAAGTTTAAATGATCCAATAAATTTCGTTCCACTTCACAATTGTGACCCACTTGTTGTTGATTCTTCACCAAAAATTTAAAATGTTATATCTTTTTGTTTGAAGCCTGAAATGTGGCAAAAGGTTGAAAAGTTCCAGGGAGCTGAATACTTTCGCAAGGCACTGTATACTGAATTCCCTGTGCTTTCTTGGCATGGAATGAACAGAATATAGGCTCATGCACATGAAAATTGTTGTTTTTCATGGATCTGTTGTTCCATATGTTGTCTATGTAGTATTTCCATATTGTTTCCATTTCCATTCCGTAATTCCGCAAAAAGTGTCCGTACTGCTTCCGTATGGTTTGCGTTTTGTGCTGAACAGAAATGGAAAAAAGGAACTAGGCACAAATTTGGATCCCCTTTTTCACACCGCGTATATAACTTAGTCATGTGAGTGCCATGACTCCATTTTCCACAGCTTGCTGCAGCATTGAGAGTCTTGTTTGAATCCTGTGTTTGGCACGCACTGGTTTCTGCTCTGCTATCTGTTGTTTAATGGCTGACGACTCTGATGAAGAGGTTTTTCTGAGCCAGTTGCTTTCTTTCCAATACAGATTTCCAACTATGCTGACCGAGGAACTGAGGAGGAAGATGCATTGGGTTCACCCAATTGTCTCTAAGTGGCGAAGGAAGGACCACTTCCACTCGCTGTACATGGATCTTCAGCAGCATCCTAAGAAATTTCATGGATATTGTCCGATGTCCACATACAGTTTTGAAATATTGCTGGCGTCTCTGCGTCCTGGCATCACATATCAGGATACTAATATGAGGTGCTGCATTTCTCCAGAGGAATGGTTCATTGTGACGTTGAGGTAGCATATGTTTGTCTTGTGTGTTATTAGTGTATTTGTTGTCCCAAAAGGGTGGAAAATATGGTATATTCTTAGGTTTATGTTTAAGTAATATTTATGCAGATCTCCATGCTCAGGTTTCACTTGCATATTTTATTATATACATATACAGGTTAGCACCCAGGAATTTTGTCTAGGGGGGGTTCGAAAACCCATGCCGCACCAATTTTTAGCCCCACCCATTATTATAAGCCCCTCCTACATACAATAGGCCACTCCCAACAAACACTGTACAGCCGAAATTATATTGTTGAGGCCTGTCTCTACACATCATACGGAGAGCGGAGGGTCTGTTCTTCCTACACTGCCTGCTTCATATTATACAATAAACAACAGCAGGCTACAGGCAAGAAGCCCCTCTGCTCTCCTCCCTCCCCAGATCCTGCTCAAGGTCTGTGGTTTCCCCCACCATCCGCCACCCGCCTGTGGCCTGCTGTCCTCCTTGGCCATCCTCACCCAGTTCTGAATCCTCCTTCTGCAAACTGCAGGGGGAGGAGCCAGAACATCTCCTCTCCTACATAGCGCCCCATACCTCTTACATCCAGTGATGTCACCTTTGTTGTAGACATTCTCTTTCCTCATCTTCTCCATTCAGACCAGACCGCCATGATGATTTTTCAGCCATCTCCCGTCTCTGCAGAGATTGACAACCAGACATTAGTTTCCCACATTTCCATCATCTTCACATTTTCTGAACACCCATTCCTACCACCCCCAATACTGTGCCCAATGCTATACTGCAAAAACTGCCACCCTGAAAATACTACTACCACACAGATAGTGCCCCCTTTAACAATTATTGGCACACAGTGCTCTAAAAAATAACTGTGCCCTAATAGTATAAATGCGCCCTAAAAGATAATGTCCCCCAAAAATAATTGTGCTAAGCTGATACTTTGCCAGGGTGCCCCCCAAAATCCCATCAACAGAAATAATTCTCTGCCAGAGCACACTTAGTAGTACTAATGCCCCCATAGTGCCCACACTAGTAATCATGTTCCCCATAGCCCCCAGTAGTAGTAAAGCTCACCATAATACCCCTAGTAGCAATAATTCTCCTTATAATATGACAGTACATGAAATACCCCCGCTTAGTGCCCGCAGTAGAGCTTATGTCCACATAATGTATGCCAGTATAAAATACCCCTATATAGTGCCCCAGTAAATGTGCCAGTAAAAAAAATGCACCTTTAGAGCCACCAGATTCCCCCATAGTGCTCCACTCCCCAATAGTGGCCCCAAATAATGCCCCTATAGTGCAACCAGATGCCCCCACAGTGCTCCACTCCCCCATAGTGGCCGCAAATAATTCCCTTATAGTGACACAAGATGCCCCTTAGTGCAGCTCTCTCCTATAGTGGCCCCCATAATGTGCCAATAAAAAAAAAACCCTTTAGAGCCCACAGTGCTCCACTCCCCCATAGTGCCCCCAAATAATGCCCCTATATTGCCACCAGATGCTACATAATGCTCCTCTACCCCATAGTGCCCCCACCAAAAAAAAAAACACTAATACTTACCTCCATCAGCAGGATGTGATGCAGGCCTCTTCCGGCCCGTGTCCCAGCTTGCTGTGTGCTGCCCGGCTCAGGTTGCGGGATGATAATGACATTATCGCGCCGCCTGAGCCGGCCTCTGATAGGCCACAGGCATTAGTGCCTACGACCTATCAGAAGAACGGGACGGTGATACAGATGAATGTGGAGATGAGCACTTTCACAATGGAAGCTTTCATCTCCTACTGCTGACCCCACCACCGCCACAGCAATTAGATCCAGGGCCACACCGCCTCTGGCGATCGGCGGTGCGGCCCTGAGGGATTAAAAAGAAAAAGGAACGGTTCGGGGGTGGGGGGGGCGGGTCCAAACCTGTTGGAATCATGTACATATATATATATATACAGACACACTACTCAAAAAATATTTGCTTTCAGGTGAAATATATGGAAAACGTAAAAAGTTCATGCTACAGTGATATTATATCATGGAAGTAGGGCATTTAAGTAGAAGAGCAGTGACTGAAGCGCTCCCTGGTCTGGTGACAGTGCAGCATGGACCCAGACAAAAGCAGAGAGTGGTGACTGCAAGAGAGACCTCCAGATCTGTAGAATGGTGGTGGAGCAGGAGAAGTAAGTTATCTATTTTGGGTCTGATCTGAGATCTGATATGGGCTGTAACACGGAGGTCTAAAGGGTATATGATCTGAAGTCTGATGTGGGGGAGTCTGACTTGAAGGTTTGATATGGGAGTCTCATCTGAGTTTTGATATGGGGGTCTCATTTGACTTCTGATATTGTTGTCTGATCTGAGGGAAGTCAGTGATGCCGGTGGGGGTCACAAGCCAAAATTTTTTTTTATCAGGGGCCATGAGCCTCTGTAAAAAGGGGTGGTGAGAATTTATAATAATGTTGGTGTGGAAGCAGATTGTGATGGGCATTTCAGTGTTATCCATATTTTGTTTCTGGAAACAGGTAGACATATAGGAGGAGATGGCGGACAGACAAGTCAATGGGGCTGGTGGGCTTTACAGTAAAATCAAATTATGCTGCATCCAGGGAGAACAGCATGTCGGAGAGCTGTAACGCTAGTGCGAAACACAATACATGCCGCAGATGTGAAAGTAGCCATACAGCAATCCTTTCTGTGTGTTCCTGGAGCTCAGTCATGTTTACCTTCTCCTGACTGTCCTGTGTATGGCTACTGCCATTGTTCACACAGTTTAATCTGCTGACCAGAAGTGATGGTTTAATGTACTCCATGAAAGAACATTACACCTGATGAAGGAGCACTTTACTCACTCACCAGGTGAAAGGCAGCACATTTACACTGGCCTATTATAGGGAACAAGCATTTGCAGTAACTAGAGATGAGTGAAGTTCTTCAAAATTCGATTCAGCTGCTTCACCGATTTTACCAAAAAAAAAAAATCGCTTTGTGACGAATTACTTCATTACGAAGTGCATTTCTTTGCAAGTAGTGGGCGCAATAACAGTGAGCTGCAATTGCGCAGCACCCCGTCATTGTACCCCTCAGATTCCGCAATCATACATAAGTAAAAATGCAGGGTAAAACTTACAGAAAAAAATGTAAATCATACTTACCACCTCCATTTGCTCGTAACAGGCCAGCCGTCACCATCTTGCATGAAGATCTGGTGCAAATCTTGTGCGGCTCGAGATGATGGCATCATGCCGGCCGGCATGGTGACGTATGACGGACAGAATTTCGGCCGAGATCTTCAACCAAGATGGCGGTGGCAGGCCAGTCACGAGAAAATAGAGGAGGTAAGTATAGTTTTTTTGTTTTTTTTTTTACACTATTTCCAGTTAAATTTGCTACCATGAAGCACAAGGAAATTCTGCTTTGCAGCTAATCGAATTCATCCTGAAATTCGGATCGAATTCCACTTCGTCGGATTCGATTCGCTCAACTCTAGTAGTAACGGTTGTTTTCCATTATTGCTTTTACAGTTGGGCCGTTGGTTTAACAGCATAAGGCTAAATTCCCTGTCCCAAAGAAGTTATAATCAACCTATCTGAATGAATTATCGCCCTTCCTGATTTGTAGCTCAAGAAGAGTTTCTTCATGCAGGCCATTCGGATGCTGAATTGGAACATCATAGATGGATAGATAAATGATTGTGCGTCCTGTAGCTAAACAATTGTGAAACATTTTTATATATAGGTGTTATCCATAGCAGCCAGTCAGATTCCCGATGTTTGATTGTAATATAGAAGAAGAAATCTGATGACCATAGACAATTTCTTTGCCCTGGCATTCACAAATAAGCCTTGGTGCTGAACCACACTAAAAGAGAACACGTGAGTCTGTTTTATGTTCACTGCCGACAAAAAAAAAAGACACTCAATTTTTCATGGTCTGGTAGTTTAAATCAATAGACTGAAAGAAGTTAGAGTGATTTATGCACTCCATGTGGGTAAAATAATGTATTGTTATGGGAGAAAGTGGTCTACAAGGGCACATTTTCCACTCTTCCCAGGCAATGCAGCCAGAATACAGAATCTAGTCTTCAACCCTAGTAACCCTAACTAATCTCCTAATTAATTTCTACTCCGAGGAGCTCTCATGTGTCAACACCTCAGTCATGTGAGTTGTGAGCTGGCCAATAATTCTCAGGACAGGACTTTGAATGAACTTGGGTTAAACTTTTTAGTGTACTCACTGAACCATTAATAAGCTCTAATGTCAAAGTTCAGAGCTTCCTGTTAAGCATCATATTCACAACAGAGAAAATGAGATGGGAATTTATGAGCCATCAGGAAGTACATAACCAAGATTCTGCATCATGATTACTGTGCTGTCCTAGCTCTGGCTTTCAACTAGAATGCAATAATGAATTCTGCATTAGCTGTCATCCACAATGTTTAGTGTGCTTTGCTGCTATCTAGTGGCCATTGGTATATTTGGTTTTATGAAGTTATCTATGCTATGCTGTAATTTCTGTTATTCATCCTGTAGCTCATTCTCTTCTGTGAGCTCATATCCTGTGTCTTGTAGTCTTTTTCTGTTTGACAAACTTCCATCACAGAGCCCTAGATTAGATGTTCCTTTGACCACTATCATTATTTCTTAATAATTTACCTAAAGCCATATCCATTGCATCTCCCTCACTGGAATTCTCCATGCAACTGGGGTTGCTAGGAGAATGATTATAGCAGGTTCACTATCTTCCATTGCTTGTACAATGGATTGCCAAATCACGGACGAACAATAAAGGGTGTACGTCTGTTTTGGAGAAAACAAATCACTGCCAATGTCAGATGCTAAAACAAAATAATAAATCTTTATTAATATGTTGTACTAAAAGAAAAGAAACACCCAAAAAATACAGGCAGATTATAATATAGAGAAAATTCCATTCCAGGTATAGAATGTCAGAGCACTGATGGGTCTGTGAGTGACTGTCAAAGAGTATTAGATACCGGATGGCCCTGGTACATAAGAAGGCCCATGGACCGAGGCAAACTAGGTAAAATGGATAATAGCTCCCCTAGTCGACCAGGTATCGGATCCTAAACCTCTGTGGGTGCAGCAGCTATGCACCAGCTTTAACTTCCAAACAGAGAGACGTGAAAAAAGATGCAATATCCGAATACTTTAACACTCAATTCATGCTCTCTGTGTACCAATAGTTGGAGTAAGAAAGGTAAGATTATTTAGAAAGTTGTCCTTAGATGCCCTAAAAAATATAAGTATACTTAGTGTCCAGGCATACAAATGTAAGGCACCTAGCTACTCAACTAGTGGCACCACCGTCCTCAAATGGCAGTTACACCCCTGCCTAAAGTGAGGTGTACCTATACGAAGTCCACGTTACAGCCTATGGGATTGGAGTATGGCTCCGGTACCTGGAGCTCTCATTCTGTAATTCCCGCAGGCCTGGACTTAACAAGGTGTACACCAAAACCTATGACATATAGAGGAGGCCCAAACAATTGCGGCTCAAAGTGGCTTGACGCGTTTCAACATATTTTGTCTCATCAGGAGCCCTAATCAATACACACAGCAGGTACAGGTAAGTGCAACCACACTGATGGTGTGTGGTGCGGCGTCCGGTGCTGGTATGGCAGCTGGATTGCCACTCATACTGATCAGAGACTTCTCTCACGTACATCGGTGGCAGAATGATTACTAAGTATAATCAGGGGCGGATTGGCCATAGACCTTACAGGGAAATTTCCCGGTGGGCCGATGCCCAGGGGGCCACCTGAGCCATTCTCATGGCCGGCCAGTGGAAGGTTTTGGGGATGTATTTTATGATGGACTGTGGTATTTGGCTCTGTTGGGGTCGTATAATGTACCACAATATGGTATTGCTGGCCCCGCCTTCCATCAATTTGGACCTGACCACAAATCAGGGCCACTTTTAGTATTTTTTCCAGGGCCACTTTAAGTTCCCAGTCCGCCCCTGAGTATAATTAACTTTGCATTTGTGTGAATAAACACAATGGCATGACGTGTGACATACAGCTAAAGAAGGTGTCATATGCTGTGTGATCACCCCGTACAGTGACACATCCTATACGGTAATTCATAATTGGGAGTACAGGATTGTTTAGCCAGAGAGGCCAGTGCTTTTTCCTACATTTCCTGGATTGTAGGGTGGCTGTAACCCCTGGAAACAAGCAGTGTATAATGGGACTGAAAAATTAATTGAGCCAGGAAAGGAGGCAATATGAACAATCACAATACATTATTAAGTGCCTTGTATTAAAGGGGTTGTCCGAGAGTTTTTCATCCTTATCTGATCGTGGGGGTTTGAAACCTGGAACCCCCGCCGATCAGCTTTTCCTAGATTTTAGTCGGTCACATGGCCTACTCGCAGCTCAAACCTATTGGAATGAATGGGGTTGAGCTGCGATACCAGACACAGATGTTATTATACAATGTACAGCACTGTACTTGGTACGCTGAAAAAAGGCCACAGTGCTACTGCGAGTGCTACTGCCTTTTCAAATAGCTGATCGGCAGGGGTCCTGAATGATGGATACCCCACGGATCAGATACTGATGAGATCCAGAGCATAGGTCATCAGTAAAAAATCGTAAAACCCCTTTAACTTTGTCTATATGATAAAGGACATTTGCTGAAGTGACAAAACCTCTTTAAGGCTACTTTCATACCAGCGTTTTTGCTGGATCTGTCATGGATCAGCAAAAACGCTTCCGTTACTGATAATACAACCATCTGCATCCGTTGTATTATCTTTAAAATAGCCATGACTAAAATAAGAAGTGTTGAATGTTGTGTGTCCGGACGGATCCGTCTTGCACCACATCACATTGCGGACAGAAAAACGTCCGCAATGGGGACGCAACCAAATGGAACGGAATACATTCTTGTTCATTCCGTTTTGTTCAGTTTTGTTTTGTACCCATTGACAAAAAGGGTTGTTTTGTTTTGTTTTTTTGTTTTTTTTTGGGGGGTGAGGTTTGTTGTTATTATTCAAGCCAGCATATACTGTAGATTATTACTATATCAATACACAGGGTAGTGCACAAAAATGTCAGGGTTACAGAAGGGATCCAAACGAAAGACCCAGAGCCAGAATGATAGTAGTAGCAGCACTGGCCATCTGGCCAGAAGTAGTAGTAGTAGGCTGCAGTTGTCCCTACTGGCTTCTGAATGATGCAACGTTATTGTTGAGGAGAAAGAGGATGAAATTGGGAATCTGCCATGAGGGAGGTGGAGAAGGAGGATGAGGATGAGGAACTGCCACTGCAAGAGGAGGAGTAAGAGGTGGAGGAGCAAGAAGACGATGATGACGATGGCACCAGCCAGGACGCCAAATCGTCTCAGTGGGGGGCAGAATTGGCTCCTCTGGCACTCTGGCCAGAATGGCAAGCTTTATGTTTGCTTGCGTAAGTAGTGATAGGCATATCATTCACACCAAGCAGTCAGATGATTACTGGATATCCATGCTTTTAGATCCTTGCTATCAAAGCAAAACGGAAGAAGGTTTTGTTCTCTCAGAAAAGGAGGCCAAATTACATAGTTACCAGAAAACACTGTGTACGCAGCTGGCCACAACTTATGGTAAGCAGACACCTGCCGCCAACGTGTCTGAAAGGCAGGCCCCTCTCCGTCGCCCACAGAGTCACCCCCTCCCACCACCACCAGCAACAGAAGCCACAGCAACAGTAGCAGCAGCAGCAGCAGCCATTTCAAACAGCCAGTAGCTAATGAGGTAAAGTAACTTTTTGCAACCTTTTTGTTACATGAGAAGCCCATTAAATTTCAGCTAGATTGTGGAGCAAGCTACAATGTAATTCCAGTTACTCTGCAAAGAGGTCACTATCAGAGTTGCCAACCAGAATTTTCCTTTTTTCTGGACAACATATCCCAAAATCACGGACAGTCAACATTTTTTACGGACAAATTGGAAAACCATAATGAATGATAAAGATTCTTCATAATACATGTCTGATAAGAATTCATTACCAGCCCTTACTGTGAGCTGTAAAATGATGATAATTACCTCCAAAATAATCTAGTCATGTACCAGTAGCCTGAAAAAATTCACGGACACGTATTTTTTTTCACGGACGCAGGAAAAAAGTCACCTATTTTTACAGA
The DNA here is from genome assembly GCA_900303285.1 of Rhinella marina. Taxonomy (NCBI): domain Eukaryota; kingdom Metazoa; phylum Chordata; class Amphibia; order Anura; family Bufonidae; genus Rhinella; species Rhinella marina. The sequence goes on from ONZH01002726.1 coordinate 106,496, forward strand.
CAGTTGGCAACCCTGGTCACTATTGAGCCCACTGACAAGATACTAGTTATGTACAACAAAAGTGTACCATCAATAGCAGCAGACCACGCAGTTGATAGGGGCCCGTGAGCTTCGGGGGCCCGGCCAGAATGAATGACCCCGCCCCCTTTCCGACTTGAATACACTCCACATACAGATGCTGGACAGATAAATGCCAGCCCTCCTGAGTACTCCTCCTGAAGCCCCTGCTACTTGTCTCTGCTGCCAGCATTAGCTTCTATCTGTGAGAACAGTCAGCTGGCCAATAAGCAGGGAGATGCTCTGCTCCTGACTGGTCAGCTGACTTGTAGGCGGAGCCACCTAACCTCCACTCTTGGCTCTGCTTCTGACTGTGCCTGCGGATGTGCCTCAGTTCACTGTCATTACAGGAGTAATGAGAGCACAGTGTGAAGGCTCCTCCTGCTCCAGAGCAGACCTCAGATCCATGTAACTGATTAAATCCAAGGATCCAACACCCTGATCCAACCTGCTGGTGAGCTGACATGTAGCTGCAGCATTCATCTCATTGTGTGAAAGTGTAAAAAGACACATAATACGGCGGAGGGGGGCACAGGTGGAGGTGCTGGTGTTTATACATACCCAGGGCCGGTTATGGTGGATCTGTGGATGACACACTGTTATGGTGGATCTGTGGATGACACACTGTTATGGGGGATCTGTGGATGACACACTGTTATGGGGGATCTGTGGATGACACACTGTTATAGGGGATCAGTGGATGACACACTGTTATGGGGGATCTGTGGAGGACACTGTTATGGGGGATCTGTGGATGACACACTGTTATGGGGGATCTGTGGATGACACACTGTTATGGGGGATCTGTGGATGACACACTGTTATGGGGATCTGTGGATGACACACTGTTATGGGGGATCTGTGGATGACACACTGTTATGGGGGTTATGTGGATGACACACTGTTATGGGGCATCTGTGGATGACACACTGTTATGGGGGATCTGTGGATGACACACTGTTATGGGGGATCTGTGGATGACACACTGTTATGGGGGAGCTGTGGATGACACACTGTTATGGGGGAGCTGTGGATGACACACTGTTATGGGGGAGCTGTGGATGATACACTGTTGTGGGGGATCTGTGGATGACACACTGTTGTGGGGGATCTGTGGATGACACACTGTTATGGGGGATCTGTAGAGGACACTGTTATGGGGGATCTGTGGATGACACACTGTTATGGGGGATCTGTAGAGGACACTGTTATGGGGGATCTGTGGATGACACACTGTTATGGGGGATCTGTGGATGACACACTGTTATGGGGGATCTGTGGATGACACACTGTTATGGGGGATCTGTGGATGACACACTGTTATGGGGGATCTGTGGATGACACACTGTTATGGGGGATCTGTGGATGACACACTGTTATGGGGGATCTGTGGAGGACACTGTTATGGGGGATCTGTGGGTGACACTGTTATGGGGGATCCGTGGATGACACTGTTATGGGGGATCTGTGGAGGACACTGTTATGGGGGATCTGTGGAGGACACACTGTTATGGAGGATCTGTGGATGACACACTGTTATGGGGCATCTGTGGGTGACACTGTTATGGGGCATCTGTGGAGGACACTGTTATGGGGCATCTGTGGAGGACACTGTTATGGGGCATCTGCGGATGACACTTATGGGGCATCTGCGGATGACACTGTTATAGGGGGATCTGTGGATGACACACTGTTCTGGGGCATCTGTGGATGACACATTGTTATGGGGGATCTGTGGATGACACTGTTATGGGGATCTGTGGATGACACTGTTATGGGGGATCTGTGGATGACACACTGTTATGGGGATCTGTGGATGACACACTGTTATGGGGGTTATGTGGATGACACACTGTTATGGGCATCTGTGGATGACACACTGTTATGGGGGATCTGTGGATGACACACTGTTATGGGGGATCTGTGGATGACACACTGTTATGGGGGAGCTGTGGATGACACACTGTTATGGGGGAGCTGTGGATGACACACTGTTATGGGGGAGCTGTGGATGATACACTGTTGTGGGGGATCTGTGGATGACACACTGTTGTGGGGGATCTGTGGATGACACACTGTTATGGGGGATCTGTAGAGGACACTGTTATGGGGGATCTGTGGATGACACACTGTTATGGGGGATCTGTAGAGGACACTGTTATGGGGGATCTGTGGATGACACACTGTTATGGGGGATCTGTGGATGACACACTGTTATGGGGGATCTGTAGAGGACACTGTTATGGGGGATCTGTGGATGACACACTGTTATGGGGGATCTGTGGATGACACACTGTTATGGGGGATCTGTGGATGACACACTGTTATGGGGGATCTGTGGATTACACTGTTATGGGGGATCTGTGGATGACACACTGTTATGGGGGATCTGTGGATGACACACTGTTATGGGGGATCTGTGGATGACACACTGTTATGGGGGATCTGTGGAGGACACTGTTATGGGGGATCTGTGGGGTGACACTGTTATGGGGGATCCGTGGATGACACTGTTATGGGGGATCTGTGGAGGACACTGTTATGGGGGATCTGTGGAGGACACACTGTTATGGGGGATCTGTGGATGACACTGTTATGGGGCATCTGTGGGTGACACTGTTATGGGGCATCTGTGGAGGACACTGTTATGGGGCATCTGTGGAGGACACTGTTATGGGGCATCTGCGGATGACACTTATGGGGCATCTGCGGATGACACTGTTATAGGGGGATCTGTGGATGACACACTGTTCTGGGGCATCTGTGGATGACACATTGTTATGGGGGATCTGTGGATGACACTGTTATGGGGGATCTGTGGATGACACTGTTATGGGGGATCTGTGGATGACACACTGTTATGGGGGATCTGTGGATGACACACTGTTATGGGGGATCTGTGGAGGACACTGTTATGGGGGATCTGTGGAGGACACTGTTATGGAGGATCTGTGGAGGACACTGTTATGGGGGATCTGTGGAGGACACTGTTATGGGGGATCTGTGGAGGACACACTGTTATGGGGGATCTGTGGATGACACTGTTATGGGGCATCTGTGGGTGACACTGTTATGGGGCATCTGTGGAGGACACTGTTATGGGGCATCTGTGGATGACACTGTAATGGGGCATCTGCGGATGACACTTATGGGGCATCTGTGGATGACACTGTTATAGGGGGATCTGTGGATGACACACTGTTCTGGGGCATCTGTGGATGACACATTGTTATGGGGGATCTGTGGATGACACACTGTTATGGGGGATCTGTGGATGACACACTGTTCTGGGGCATCTGTGGATGACACATTGTTATGGGGGATCTGTGGATGACACATTGTTATGGGGCATCTGTGGATGACACATTGTTATGGGGCATCTGTGGATGACACACTGTTATGGGGTATCTAGTGGATGACACTGTTATGGGGGATCTGTGGAGGACACTGTTATGGGGGATCTGTGGAGGACACTGTTATGGGGGATCTGTGGGTGACACTGTTATGGGGGATCCGTGGATGACACTGTTATGGGGGATCTGTGGATGACACTGTTATGGGGGATCTGTGGATGATACTGTTATGGGGTATCTGTGGATGACACTGTTATGGGGGATCTGTGGATGACACTGTTATGGGGGATCTGTGGATGACACTGTTATGGGGGATATGTGGATGACACTGTTATGGGGGTTATGTGGATGACACTGTTATGGGGGATCTGTGGATGATACTGTTATGGGGCATCTGTGGATGACACTGTTATGGGGCATCTGTGGATGACATTGTTATGGGGCATCTGTGGATGACACTATTATGGGGGATCTGTGGATGACACTGTTATGGGGGATCTGTGGATGACACTGTTATGGGGATCTGTGGATGACACTGTTATGGGGGATCTGTGGATGACACTGTTATAGGGGGATCTGTGGATGACACTGTTATAGAGGGATCTGTGGATGACACTGTTATGGGGGATCTGTGGATGACACACTGTTATGGGGCATCTGTGGATGACACTGTTATAGGGGCATCTGTGGATGACACTGTTATGGGGCATCTGTGGATGACACTGTTATGGGGATCTGTGGATGACACTGTTATAGGGGGATCTGTGGATGACACTGTTATGGGGCATCTGTGGATGACACTGTTATGGGGGATCTGTGGATGACACACTGTTATGGGGCATCTGTGGATGACACTGTTATAGGGGCATCTGTGGATGACACTGTTATGGGGCATCTGTGGATGACACTGTTATGGGGATCTGTGGATGACACTGTTATAGGGGGATCTGTGGATGACACTGTTATGGGGCATCTGTGGATGACACTGTTATGGGGATCTGTGGATGACACTGTTATAGGGAGATCTGTGGATGACACTGTTATGGGGCATCTGTGGATGACACTGTTATGGTGGATCCATTGATTTAAAAAAAATCACTGCATAGAAATGCGCAGCACGCCACGTTTTTGTATCCTGTAGAGTCCAGTAAAAAAATACAAATGTTAACGTATATGTTTTTTTTTTACAATGGAACTGTATGGTGTAACAGACGCCACTGTATGGATCAGTCTGAGGCATCTATTAATGTATACGTTTTTTGTATACATTAAACAGATGGGAAAAATGTGATGTGAACACAGCCTTAGTGCCAGAATAAGCACCAGCGGAGAAGAGAGGGGCGCTGCCTGGTCCTGGTGGTCCGCGGTCAGGATCATTTATCTATTTGGAAATACAGGGCACAGTATAATGCACTAGAATCTATATACTATAAAGATATTAGCCCTACCCTAGAATAATAAAACAATTAGGGGGTCATTTATTAAACAGAAATACGCCTATATTAGGTGTATTTCTGACAGATTTTGCCGCAAAGGTCGTTTGCGCCGCAATCTGCAACTTTTCTCCACTCATGCCAGGTCTAAAAAAGGTGACACGGGCAGGGAAAGGGATACAGTTATTGCCATACAGTTATTGGATAACACCGCCATACAGTCATCGGATAACACCGCCATACAGTAACTGGATAAAACCGCCATTCACCGGATAAAAGGGTATAACAGGGCACAGTTCCATACCTCCCAAGTGTCCCTCTTTGGGAAGGACAGTCCCTCTTTTTGACCCAAGTGCCCCTGTCCCTCTTTACTCCTTAAATGTCCCTCTTTTTGACCTGGAGAATTAATGCATAAATGTGCATTAATAAATTTACTAAATTGCTTCTTACTAAGCTATCTGTTTGGTTTTTACCTGTATATTAGACAATAACTCCATTATTTGGTGCAATTTGGACCTTAAAATATCTATAATCTGATGATTTATGTGTTAATATTTATATGGACATTGAAGCGCAAGAAAAAAAAAGGCCGCAGGGGCTCCAGTAATTATGATTTGGGCGGAGTTAGAGGCGTGGCCTAGTATAAAAAAACTGCCATGATGCGCGCCGCACACATTGTCCCTCTTTGCAATTTTCAAAAGTTGGGAGGTATGCAGTACTGGGAATGACTAGGGGCACTGTACAGGGTATAGTAAGAGGGCACAATGCAGGGTATAAGGGGGCATAGTACAGGGTAGGGGGCACACTCACGCGACCCTGTGACGTTAGAAGGTCCTTATGGTGTATGCAGTTTAAACACCACCATAATGAGAGGCAGAGGAGTGAGACAGGGGCCCGGGGCCATGTATGGACAGGAGGGGTCGACACAGCAAGTAGGTGGAAGGGGCTCTGATGGGGATTCATACAAGAAGTAGGGGGCAGGAGGTCTGTGCAGCAACAGGGGGAGAAAGAAAGGTGGCAGGAGCTCTGGATACACGGAGGAAAGGAGACAGCAGGGGCTCTGTGAGGAAGACATAAGAGAAGGGCAGGACTCCATGGAGGATTAATGATGCAGTAAAACAACTAAATAGCATTGAAGCTGCTGGTCTACGGCATCCAGCAGCAGCATAAAGAGTTCCCTGACCCCCCCAGAGAACAGACAGTCACAGTGCAGACTCACATCCCTTCACACTGCTGCTCCAGCTGCTCCTTGCCGTCTCTCTCCTCCTCAGGCAGCACGTCCTGGGTAAAGTGTGCGTGTCTGAAGCTTGTCAGGCAACTTTCCTGCTCTGCTGGAGTGAAGAGGGGGCGTGTCTGAAGCTCCGCAGCACAGGAGCTTCTAAGGCCCCATTCACACGAATGTATATTTGCGGGCCCGCATTACTGTGGACCCACAAATATACGGGGGCCGCCCGGCGTGTGTTCCGCAGCGCTCGGAACACACGCTGTGCGGCCCCATTGAAAATGCCCTAAATGCTTCAAAAGAGCCGCGGCATGGAGCTAGTTCCGTGCCGCGGCTCCCGGCCCCATAGAGGTGAATGGGGCCGCATCTATTCCCGCAATTTTGCGGATAGATACGGCCCCATTCATACGGTCGTGTGAATGGGGTCTAAGGGAGACAGCAGCCGCCACCTCTGTACGCTGTGGAAATAGGCTTTTACACCAAGGGAGCTCCGGTTAGTGAATTAAACTTATCAAACAGCATGGGGCCCCCTTCAGAGAGGCAATTGCCCTACTTGCCCCCCCCCCCCAACGCCGGCCCTGTACATACCACTATACACAACCCCCCATAGACATATACTTCAAGTACTGAGACCGGTCCAGTCCCTGACCCTTACTGCCCTATTAGTAATAGCCTATTTCTATTAGAGCAATGTTGAGGGGGGGGTGGCAGGGACTGGACTCCCCCCCCTCAGAACTTGTAGTAAATATACATGATTCCCCCCCCCCTCAGAACTTGTAGTAAATATATATTGTTTTCTTAAATCCTCATTATCTTCTGCTACTGCTATGTACATGCACATACATGGTGCAGGCACGGGTGACACATTGTTGCAGCTGGCAGGATTGGAGCTAGTTCCAGTTCTGCCATTGTAACACTTTTAGATGCTACGTGCTGACATAACAAACATAATACGCATACAATTTTATTAAAAGTAAAAAAACTCAAAAAACACATACCGTATTTTTCGCTTTATAAGACGCACCCGAAGATAAGACGCACCCCAGATTTTAGAGTAGGAAAATAAGAAAAAAATATTTTTCATCAGACCTCATATCTGACCCCCCATAAATTTCAGGACATCACATCAGACCCCCATCAGACCTCAGATCATCCCACTGTGCCCCCATCAGACCTCAGATCATCCCACTGTGCCCCCATCAGACCTCAGATCAGCCCACTGTGCCCCCATCAGACCTCAGATCAGCCCATTGTGCCCCCATCAGACCTCAGATCAGCCCATTGTGCCCCCATCAGACCTCAGATCAGCCCAGTGTGCCCCCATCAGACCTCAGATCAGCCCAGTGTGCCCCCATCAGACCTCAGATCAGCCCAGTGTGCCCCCATCAGACCTCAGAACAGCCCACTGTGCCCCCATCAGACCTCAGAACAGCCCACTGTGCCCCCATCAGACCTCAGACCAGCCCACAGTGCCCCATCAGACCTCAGACTAGCCCACAGTGCCCCATCAGACCTCAGACCAGCCCACAGTGCCCCCATGAGACCACTCTGTGCCCCCATCAAACCTCAGACCAGCCCACAGTGCCCCCATGAGACCACTCTGTGCCCCCATCAGACCTCAGACCAGCCCACAGTGCCCCCATGAGACCACTCTGTGCCCCCATCAGACCTCAGACCAGCCCACAGTGCCCCCATGAGACCACTCTGTGCCCCCATCAGACCAGCTCACAGTGCCCCCATTAGAGCACTCTGTGCCCCCATCAGACCTCAGACCAGCTCACAGTGCCCCCATTAGAGCACTCTGTGCCCCCATCAGACCTCAGACCAGCTCACAGTGCCCCCATTAGAGCACTCTGTGCCCCCATCAGACCTCAGACCAGCTCACAGTGCCCCCATTAGAGCACTCTGTGCCCCCATCAGACCTCAGACCAGCTCACAGTGCCCCCATTAGACCACTCTGTGCCCCCCATCAGACCTCAGATCAGCCCAGCGTGCCCCGTAACAATAAAAAAAAAACTTCACTTACCTGTCCAGCGCCGCGGCTCCGCTCCGGTGCTTCTTAGGCTTCCCGGCCCGGCGCTGCACTGTCACCTGACTGCGTGCAGCGTCAGGTCATAGTGCGCGCACTACGTCCTGACGCTGTACGCGTTCAGGACAGTGCAGCGCCGGGCCGGGAAGCCTAAGAAGCGCCGGAGCGGAGCCGCGGCGCTGGACAGGTAAGTGAAGTTTTTTTTTTATTGTTACGGGGCACGCTGGGCTGATCTGAGGTCTGATGGGGGGGTCCCGGCCCCCAGCAGCTAAAACATATAAGTGAGCGCTTCCATAATGGAAGCGCTCACTTGTATTCGTTTTATAAGACGCACTGCAATTTTCCCCCTACTTTTGGGGGAAAAAAAGTGCGTCTTATAAAGCGAAAAATACGGTATTTTTTTCTCATCAATATCAGATTAAACCCCACACCCCAACTGATCAGCTACAATAATTATATTTTTTTATTGCAAGGGGGGTCCAATTCTGAGTTTTTCTATGGGGCCCCATGATTTCTATGTACACTCCTGCTTATGGGGACTTGCAAACTTAAATTACGGAACCAATATAACAAGAAGAGTTACAGAGTGGAATTTACTGTACTACAGGAGGGTGATCATATACCTTTACTGGGAGTAAAAGCCATTCAGGCTATTGACAGGCTAAAGAACATTCTGAGAACATTGTAACATGTCTTGAAGTTTCCTAGAGCTACAACTCTACAAGAAAGACAGAGTGCAAGCTGAATTTGCAGACCATAAAAACAGAGTATGACGATTTATTTGAAGGCGTTGAGTGCCTGGAAGGCAAATACAAACTAGAAATTGATCACTCAGTACTGCCTACTAGGTTGCCGACAAGAAGAGTGCCTGTAGCTTTAATGCAGCCACTTAAAGTGGAACTCCAGGATTTGTACCAGTGCATAAGAGCACGGACTGGATAAACAGTTTGGTTATAGTACAGAAACCATCAGGCAAGTTAGGAATCTGCATTGACCCAAAGCCATTGAACAAAGAAAATAAATCATTATCCAATGCTTACAGTAGAAGACATTTTACCAGATCTATCAAAGGTGAACATATTCTCTGTATGTGATGTCAAAAACGGATTCTGGCATGTGGAGCTAGATGAAGAATCAAGTTTATTGACAGCATATTCTTCTCCACTTGGACGTTATAAATGGCTGAGAATGCCCATGCTCCAGAGATGTTTCAGCAGAAATTGATACAAGCCTTAGAAGGACTTTCTGCAGTAAAAACAATTGCAGATGATATACGATAAAGGACCGTGGCCAGAAGATGATACAATTTTTGCCTAAATGTCAAGTGAAACATATAAAGCTGAAGTTAAAAAAATTCAAAATGAAAATGACAGAGGTTCCTTGTATTGGACATCTTCTAACCTCAAATGGTATAAAGGCGGATCCTGAAAAGGTAAGAACAATACAAGACATGCCCACCCCCACGGATTTACCTGGAGTACAACAATTTCTTGGCCTGGTAAATTATCTTTCCAAATTCTCCAAGCATCTTTCAGACATGTGTGAGCCACTGAGACAGCTAACTCACAAAAACGTACTCTGGGAATGTAAATTCAAGAAACTGCTTTCCAGTCAGTGAAGAAGGCTAATGCAGACACAGCAACACTAAAATACTTTGATCCAGATGGTGTAATGGTCGACCAATGCGATGCCTCAGAAACAGGTCTTGGAGCCACACTAACGCAGGATAAAGAACCAGTCACATTTGCAAGCAGAGCTCTAACAGTGACAGAGCAAAGATATGGTCAAATTGAGAAGGAACTACTAGCAGTAGTATTTGGGATGGAGAAGTTTCACCAATACACTTATGGCCTACAAGTATTGGTGCACTCTGATCTCAAGCCTCTAGAGAGCATTACAAAGAAACCACTGCCCCAAAGAGACTGCAGCGCATGCTTTTGCGTCTTCAGAAATGTGATTTTGACATTTGCTATTCTCCAGGAAAAGACTTACTGATTGCAGATACTCTAAGCAGAGCTTACCTGCCCATCACAGAGGAGGAAAAAGACATTGACAGCATCAATATGTGTGAATATCTGGCAGTCTCAAAGGACAAGTTGAAACAAATACAGACCTTTATAGAGGAGGATAAAACTCTCCAGATCCTTAAAATTGTCATCTTGAAGGACTGGACAAAATACAAGCAACATGCTCGATTGGAAATTTCTCCCTTCATCCACATAAGAGATGAACTATCAGTGCAGCATAGAATCTTCTTTAAAGGAAAAAGGGCTGTTATGCCGGAATCTCTCAGAAAAGACATAATGAAAATCTTGTATGCTAGTCACTTAGGTGTAGAAGGATGTCTATGCGGTGCACACGATTGTGTTTATTGGCTGGGAATGAACAACCATATGAAATTCAGAACAGGCCATGGTCAAAAATAGGAACAGAACTGTTCACATGGAATGACAAAGAATATCTGATAACTGTGGACCATTTTTTCAACTTCTGGGAAGTGGACTATTTAGAGGACACAAGGGCGAGGACAGTGATTAAAAAACTCAAGGCCCATTTTGCCAGATATGGCATTCCTGATATTGTATTCTCAGACAATGTGGCTCAATTTACATCTGAAGAGTTAAAAAAATTCAGCCAAATGTGGGACTTTGACATCACCAGACATCATCTCCCGGATACCCCCCAAACTAATGGTGTCATCGCCACTCTAGCAATTTTCATCTTCTTCATGTGGTGCCAAAAGTATGTGCGCGTCATACAACTTTCATCATGAGACCAGACATTGGTTTCGGGATGAGAACTTCTCATCTCCCTGAGAGAGAGAGTTTATTAAAGATACATTCACTTATATAGTAGGTGTGAAATAGGCAAAAGGGGTGTTCCTTAAGGAAAGGTAATTGGCTCCTTAACTAGATGGGAGTAGTCAACCTTGAGTTTATTGGTACATTTAAAAGTTGCAAACTAGCATTCCCCCCCCCACCCCCCCACCCCGGCCAGTGATTTTAAAATAAAGAGAATTTTCATTTGGCTCACATAGCTAATTAGCTGCCATCTAGTGAACAAGAGTGAATAATACAGGATTTACACAATATATATATAAAAACCTATCTCTGACAATGGCATAGCAGAGTCAGCAGTAAAAACAGCTAAAAGACTGGAGAGAAAACAGTCAGAGACATATAGATATGTATCTTTTCTAGATCACAGAAACACACCTACAGAAGCATGGACAGCAGTCTGTCACAGAGGCTCATGAGCAGACATACAAGGACACTCTTGTCAACTGCTAAAACCAAGGCTTGTGGGAAATGTAAGCAAGCTGTCTATTACAGTAAATCAGCAAAGGATCAGTGTGATCTTTAGAAAAATGACAAAGTACGGTTGCAGCCAATAGGTAAATATGACAAATACTGGCAAAAGGCAAGGGCTGTCCAGAAACTTGGACCTTGGTCCTATGAAATTGTAACAATGGAAGGACGGAGACTAAGGCGAAGAGACATCTGAGGAAACAAAAGAAAGAGATTATGCAGGGCCCTTTGAGCAGTATATGGACATCCAAAACTATGATACTGAAAGTACAAGCAATGACGTAATAGGGACACTTCCAACTGTGACTTAGGGTGGGGATTCTGGCCAAAAACCATGGTTGTTCAGTGGATAGCACTGGTGCCTTGCAACACTGGGATCCTAGGTTTGAACCCGACCAAGGACAACATCTGCATGGAGTTTGTATGTTCTCCCCGTGTTTGCATGGGTTTCCTCCGGGTACTCCGGATTCCTCCCACACTCCAAAGACATACTGATAGGGAACTTAGATTGTGAGCCCTATTGGTGACAGTTTGATGGTCCCCAACCTTTTTCGTATCAGGGATCAGTTTGATACAAAATATTTTTTCCGAGGACCGTGGTGGGGGGGGGGAAGGGGTCCGGTTGGCACGAAGGTTAATCACGTACATAATGAAACAATACAGTACATATTACAAAATACATGGCTAATAATAACACTTTATAAAAGCCAAATAATACCGCTACACTGAGACCCATTCATTAATAATCCCATTTAAGCTCCCACTTAGTGACTTACAAGTGATGTCTCTTCTGGCTGGAGTCATTCTCTTTCCCTTTTCTCAGTCCACAGATCACCATGATGATGTCTCCTGACCACAACTTCTTTCTGCATAATTGAACACAGAACACGCCTATTTAGTATTAATGCCTCTTTTTATACTCCTACTTGGTAATTATCCCTGTTTAGGTCCCAGTAGATATAATGCCCTCCAGTAGTGTCCTATGTACATATAACATCCCCTCTGTATTGCCCTCTTTACATACAATGCCACCCAGTAGTTGCCTCTCTACATATAATGCCTCTTTTAATATAGTGACCCTCAAAGTAGTTGCCTCTTTGCATATAATGCCTCCCATTAGGTTGGAATGGTGTTCTTGGGATTGTACTCATCCTTCTTCTTCCTCCGAACATGGCAAGAGAGTTGATACCAAAAAGTTCTATTTTGATCTCATCTGACCACATGACCTTCTCCACATGACCATCATCCAGATGGTCATTGGTGAACTTCAAATGGGCCTGGACATATGCTGTTGTGAGCAGGGGGACCTTGCATGCCCTGCAGGATTTTAATCCATGACGGCATAGTGTGTTACTAACGGTAATATTTGAGACTGTGGTCCCAGCTCTCTTCAGGTCATTGGCCAGGTCCTCCCATGATGTTCTGGGCTGATTCCTGACCTTTCTAAGAATTATCCTTACCCCATGAGACGAGATCTTGCATCTTCCCCAGACTGAGGGGAAATTTTTCGGACTGACTGACCTTCATTTCTTAAAGTAATGATGGCCACTCATTTTTCTTTACTTAGCTGCTTTTTTCTTGCCATAATACAAATTCTAACAGTCTATTCAGTAGGACTATCAGCTGTGTATCCACCTGACTTCAGCCCAACACAACTCATCGTCCCAACCCCATTTATAAGGCAAGAAATCCCACTTATTAAACCTGACAGGGCACACCTATGAAGTGAAAACCATTTCAGGTGACTACCTCTTGAAGCTCATCAAGAGAATGCCAAGAGTGTGCAAAGCAGTAATCAAAGCAAAAGGTGGCTACTTTGAAGAACCTAGAATATAAGACATATTTTCAGTTGTTTCACACTTTTTTGTTAAGTATATAATTCCACATGTGTTAATTCATAGTTTTGATGCCGTCAGTGTGAATCTACAATTTTCATAGTCATGAAAATACAGAAAACTCTTTCAATGAGAAGGTGTGTCCATACTTTTGGTCTGTACTGTATATATAATTTTTTTATGATCCCTGTATGTATAATTATAAATATGTATTTTACTGATCTATGTGTAATATGTCATATATTTATATGTATATATTGCCCTATACACAATATATTTCTAAGTATGCATTTTACTAATGTAATATATTTATTTATATATGGTCCCTATATGCAGTATATTTTATAAGTATGATTTTACTAACATGAATACTAATATATTTAAGTGTCAATTGTCCCCATATGTAATATACATATATTTATGTTTATACTCTCCCCATATTTTAAGAATGTTATGTCCTTATACAGTATGTAATATATTTATCTTGTCCCCAGATGCAATATATTTATAGGTACATATTTTTTACTCATTAACTATTATTAACAGTATACTTACTCAATATCTTTATAACATGTACATTATATATACTTAATATGTATGTAATATACACATGATATATACAGTATATATATTATGGGGTCATTTATCAAACTGGTGTAAAGTAGAACTGTCTTAGTTGCCCATAGCAACCAATCAGATTCCACCTTTCATTTTCCAAAGGAGCTGTCAAAAATGAAAGGTTCGATTTGATCTATTGCTATGGGCAACTAAGTCCGTTCTACTTTACACCAGTTTGATAAATGAACCCCTATATGTGTGTGTATTTTGACTCAGATGTTATATATTTACAAGTATTATCCCCATATGTAATATATTTTAATTTAAATGAATGCATCGTATATACTGTTTCTATGTGTGATATACCTGATATACATACATGTCCCCATATGTAATATATTTATATATGTATTGTATCTAGAGATGAGCGAATCTTCAAAGATTCGCTTCAGTGAATATCCGCCGAATTTTTAAAAAGATTCGCTTCGGATAAGAATTTATTCAGTCCAAGCTGCGTTAAAAAATATTTGTTATTCTGGTCGTGTTCTGCGAACATTCCCGCACAAATAACGAACATATAGTCTAAACATTGTTAAAAGTACGCTAATTAACTGAATACGTACGCATGAACGTACCCATCCACTGCAAACATTCCCGCACAAATAACGAACATACAGTAAAAGTACGCTGCTTAACTGAATACGTATGCATTAGCGTACAAAGATTTAAAGGGTTTCTGTCACCTGATTTTTGAGTATGAATCAGGCTGACATTACAGATGTGCTAATGTCTGCTGATTCTGTGTCTTTCTTTTATTCAATAGAGCCCCCGTTTTTATATAATTTTAACTTTTATTTTATGCTAATAAGCCTCTAGGAGCAGGGGGGCGTTACGCCTGCTCCTAGAGGCTTTGTTCGCCATCCTTTAGAAACCCTTCCTTCTTCTTGATTGATAGGGCCAGGCAGCTTTCTTCTCCTCCTGTCCTGGTCTAAATCCCGCGCCTGCGCCATGCCGTTCATTATTCGGTGCAGGCGCAGTGAGTGAGGGATGCTGGCAGGCTCCTGGCTTCCTCACTGCGCCTATATCACAGTCGAGCACAGCAGAGGCGCAGTGAGGAAGCCAGGAGCCTGCCGCCGTTTCTAAAGGTTGGTGAACGGAGCCTCTGGGAGCAGGGGTAATGCCCCCCCCCCCTGCTCCTAGAGGCTTATTAGCATAAAATAAAAGTTAAAATTATATAAAAACTGGGGCTGTATTGAATAAAAGAAAGACACAGTTAGAATCAGGTGACATTAGCACATCTGTAATGTCAGCCTGATTCATACTCAAAAATCTGGTGACAGAAACCCTTTAAGAAGATTCATATGAAGCAAATCTGAAAAGATTCTGATTTTTTTTGGCGTAGGAAATAACGAAGATACGTAACGAATATACGAAGTGGCGAATAGATTCGCTCATGTCTAATTGTATCCATATGTTTTTTAAAGAAAAAAAAGAGAGACAGCGCTCCCTAGCATATCCATGTATGTGCAGTTAAAAATTAAGTAGTATTTAGTGATATTGCATTCCCCTTATGGGGGTGAGCTTGGAGCACAACACCCGCTATAGCTTTAAGTAAATGACGTGCTGAGCAGCATGATCCCTCAGGGCCATTACATGATCCAGATATGAGTGCTTTACTGTAGAGGATCTATTCACACCGCCACATAAGCACAGGGAAGCAGTCCAGAACCACACAATTCCTCGGGTCATTTACTAAAAAATTACCTTGATGAACAACTTGATGAAGTGTACAGTTCACACATGAAACGTGTAGTCTTTTTACGTGAATAAAGAGTTTGATTTTATTACTGCGGTTCTGGACTACTTACCTGCAGATGCGCCAGTGTGAATGGTATCCTATGCAATCAAGTACTCTTTTTATCTTGTCCCCGTACGTAATACACAGTATTTATATGTATGTCCTGTTCCCATATGTAAACTATGGTAATTTATTTAATATTATTTATTTCCTATTATTTATGTAATGTTAATATGTATAGCTGCATACACCTCGTCATAAATTAGGCACAGCATCCGCCAGTCTATGCGCCTGAACTTAAATCATAGATTTCAGTGTTCTTCTACACCTGAAAACTGGTGTAGAAGATGATAAATGTACTGAGGCCACCGGCCCCACCCCTCCCTGCCCTCGATGTGCCTCCTTTCGGGAAAGTGGCGAGGCCAGGAGAGAAACGGCACATGCGCAAAAGATTTTGCGCACTTGCTGTTAAAAAGGTTGCAAACATGCCCAAAAGCCTTCTTACTGCAGCTGTCTTCAATTCACTCCCAAGCTCCCCCTAGTGGTTGAGCTTCTATAAAGATATATTATAAAACTAAACAGCAAAGAATTTCAACTAAGGACTTACCTATAGTATCCACAAGAGAGTTTTGACTGCACAAATATGTTAAATATATGAATCATTACATAATGAATAAACAGGTCAAAGTAGAATGGCTAAAGGATTCCAATTAAACTCACTATTGTCCTAAAATAATAGAGGTAGAACACATTTTAAAGCGCATCCCATCTACATCTTCATTCAGATGAGTCTTTACATTAACACTTTGGGGGTCATTAATTAAGACCAGCATAACTTCAGCGCATCCACCGCCGGTCTAAATCTACTCCAGCTTCTTTGCTGACTTAAATTTAGAAAATTTTCTACGTCTAAAACAGTCGTAGAAAATGATAAGTAACACAAGCGTGTCGGCCCGTTCCCTTTCCCGCCCACGCCACTTCCCCTTTTTAGAACCTTTGCGCTGCAATCTGCACCAGAAATACACACAAAATAGGCAAGTTTCTGTTGCTAAATGACCCCCTTTATTTGTAGAATAGGAGATCCTCCGCCGGTCTATAGGTGTTTTCATATAAAGCAGCATATAACAGGGTTCATACTGTAATGAGTTATATAATATAGAGGTACAGGTTTAAACTGTAACAGTGTAATATATGTGTGCTATATCTAACCCAAGAGGAATTCAGTTTAATAGAAGGGACAGCATTGTATTGATGTGGTAATCTTGCTTTCTCCATATGTCAGGCGACCTGGATCACTTTGCTCTGGAGCAGGATAATGTGATTCTGTGCTCTGACAGATGTCACATATAAAAGGGACACATAAGGTCGCTTCGACAGGGCAGATGGGCTCGCACAGGTGTATTAAAGTTTGCACTAAGAACCTCACAATTATAACTGTAATGAGTAATTTTTGTCATTGGTATACTTGTCATGCCAACTAATTGGTTTGGTGAAGAGCTAACCATAAGGGAGTTATTATTCTGGCCCTTTCCTGGTATTCACCCTTTAACCTCTATACAGGGATCTTGACTTTGCTGTGGGTTAGCAACCAGAACACTAACTCCTGAGATAGTCCCGGTGAAGTTGACAATGAGCTTTAACTTGAACCCCACCCGCTTTTCTTGCCTATCCACAGTGCAAGCTCTAAGTAGCAAGTTCACAACTGGTCGACATTCCCTACTCTGCTAAGGTGCGAGACAAACAACACCAAGGGACAAAAAAAAGAGACTCAGTACCAATACGTTAGACAGAGAGTGTTCAAAAAACGTAACCAGAAACACAGCTAGTGAGTCTGAGCTTAGCAGCTTGTCTCTCCCGTTGCGCCGAAGTTGGAGGTCTCACCGCTGAAGTCCAGACAGGTACGTCTGTGACAGCATGTATCTAGACTTTGATCACTGCCATTACAAGAGGCACACATAACAGAGGTCACTTGAATAACAGATGCCAAGATAACCTCAATATCCAAAGGTTATCTGGCAGATTTGCTAATGAGTGATCAGCACAGCTATGATGCCTGAAATTACATAACCAACAAGGTTAGGGTGAGGGGTTTTTTAAAAAGCCAAATAGCCTACCTCCAGTAATTTGGAAACATAGCAGGGTTTCCTGTACAAGCCCAAAGAATCAGTATACAAGTTGAAATAAATGGTACTTATTTGGCTGTATCTGCGCTATACACCAGGGGTTCTGAATAGCTACTGGGACCATAAAGGAGCCTGCTATACCAAATGAGTATTTATTTCCTGGTTGTGTGGATTTATGCTGCATGTATTTGAAACTACCTAGATAAAAGTAAGGACCTGCTCGTTTTGTGGTTTGAACAGCTTTTAAAGCTCAGTAAAGCTGTTTTCCATGAGCAGAATATTGATGGCCCATAGGTCAGTATAGATCATCAATATCTGATCAAGGTGAGTGCGTCACACGACCGTTTTCATATCCTATTAAAGTCTATGGGGCTATTGACATGGCTGTCTTTTCAAAGAGTGAATAGTGAAGAGTGACTTGTTTTTGATGGCTGTTTAGACAGGAGTGAACCCCAGCCATTAAAAATGAGTGCACTGTAAAACAAAGGTTCATTCAGGGGTTAAAATAATTTTAACCTTATCCACTTGCACACACAGTGACACTCACATCTTACTAGAGGCTGCAGGACCTGACACACACAGTGTGGTGATATCACATGATGTCATGTCAATACGCTAAGAGCATCAGGTCCTGGTGAATCCAGTGAAGAGTGAGTGTTACTGTGCATGCAAGTGGATGAAGTGTTTTTATTTTTTTATTTGCTGGAACAAACGGGGGTGGTGGACATTGTTAGACATTAAGACATTAATGGGAGAAATTATTATGGACACTATGAGGAAATATATGCAGAAGGCACAATTAGGACATATACAGGAGGCACTATGGGGCCATTATAAATACTGGGGGTACTGTGGGAGCTATTATAGATACTGAGGTCACTATGGGGGCCATTATATGTGAAATAGGTACTACAGAGGGGCATTATATATACAGAGGGCACTGTGGGAGGTACATATATACTGAGGGCACTGCAAGGGTGGGAATTTTAAAAAAGGCTTTAAAAATTCATTGTTTTAACGGCCTTTAAAAACTAATGCAAAACAGCTGTTAAAAGTGGATACATGTGTAGAAAATGGATGCAAAATGGCCATAAAAAAACTTCCCTACAGAACAGTTTTGGCAGCAGTGAGGTGTGTCATGCATGACTTCCCTAATTTTGGTTAAAGAGGTTATCTAACTTAAGCAAATAGCATTTATAATGTAGAGCAGGGGTGGGGAACCTTTTAGCTTCCGAGGGCCCTTTGGATATTTTAACATCATTCACAGGCCATACAAAATTCTCAAATTTGACTAAAAATTTGACTGCTATATTTGGTCAATTATATAACTGACCTAGGGGTAAGAAATTGTGCTTCAATTTAAAAAAAAACAACAAAAAAAAAACAGAGGGCTGCATTCTTGCAGCACAAAATGATGCCTGCACTATATATATTATATATAGTATAGGCGCCATTTTGGCCGAATATAGCAGTCTAATTTTTGAGAATGTTAAATATTTAGTTCTTTATTTCTTTATTTAGCATTAATGGCAACCAAGCTCATCCTAATGGGGTTCAGTGAGAGGTTCACCCAGCTTTCAGTCTCCTTGCCACTTTCCATGCCTCTGCCTTCACAACTGTCCCTGCCTTTGTCCCTTTCTCAGCCTCATATCTGACCCCCCACCTCCATCAACCTCAAATCAGCCTCCCTTCAGACCCAGCCCCCCAGCCCCCCCCCCCCCCCCGCGCTTACAACAGTCTCAGATCACACCCCCATCAGACCCCCAGCCTCAGATCAGACCCCTCCTAGCCTTTATTAGCCTCAGATTATTCCACCTTAAGACCCCCAAAGTTTCAATTAGCCTCAGATCAGACCCCCATCAGACCTTCCCCAGCCTACATTAGCCTCAGATCAGCCTCCCATCAGACTCCCCAACCTACATCAGCCTCAGATCACACCACCATCAGATGCCCCAGCCAAAGATCACACTCCCATCAGTCCACCCTAGCTTCCATTAGCCTCTGATCAGCCCCATCAGACCCCCAAAGTCTTTATCAGCCTAAGATCAGACCCCCAGCCTCAGATCAGACTGCCATCAGACCCTTCCCAGCCTCCATTAGAGTCAGATCAGCCTCCCTTTAGACTCCCCCCCTCCTCCCACCCTCAGATCAGACCCTCCCCACCCTCCATTAGCCTCAGACCAGCTCCCATCAAACCCCCCCCCAGCCTCATATCAGCAATTATCCCCCATCAGCCCCCTCAAGTATCCAAGCAGACCGCCCAGCCTGCACTTCAGATCGGACCCCCAATTAGACCTTAGATCCTCAGATGTACTTGTTGCACGGTTTGCTAGTGTTACGTTTGCTACATCACATTATTTAGTCAGTTTACTATACACAATATACACACAGTGGAGGAGATTGATCAAAACTGGTGCAAAGAAAACTGCCTTAGTCGCCCATAACAACCAGATTGATCCATTCATTTTACAAACGTGCTCTAAAAAATGAAAAGTGAAATCTGAAAGCCAATTTTCCATTACACTAGTTTTGATAATGCTCCCCAATATATATTGTTACCATAACTCGTATGCTGTTGGATTGAACTGTGTTCATGCTTATATCACACAATAAGGCATGCAAAGTAACACAGACTATATACTCTATACTGAAATAAATAGTAAATCATAATGAAAGTGCCTCCCTTTATCTCTGCTAAAACATATGATCTCTCAGAAACACTGAATATATTTAGCTGCTGTACATGAGAAGTAAACCATTGAGCTGTGGAGACACCTAGTGGGGAAATGTAATACTGCAGCACTAATTGTACACTTCACCAGACATAACACTGAACCATTTACAGAGTCAAATTACATTGATAAAATATCCTAGGATACAGATATGTTATCCCAGTTTTCAATTCACTTAGGCGCATTCACAGCTGTGCCCGTTTTGCGGACCACAAACCGCAGATCCGCAAACATGGCACCAGCCGTGTGCAGGGGCGTAGCTAAAGGCTTATGGGCCCTGGTGCAAGAGTTCAGCTTGGGCCCCCCTTCCCTCAGTACTTTGTGTGTCTTCTTATGTGGCACAAGGGTTTTTGGGCCCCCTCAGGCTCCTGGGCCCGGTAGCGACTGCTACCTCTGCACCCCCTATAGCTACGCCCCTGGCCGTGTGCATTCCAAATTAGGGCTTCTGTGTGCTTCCAGGTCCATGCCTCCTATCCGCAAAAGATCAGAAATGTCCTATCTTCAGCCACATATTGTGGATCGTGGACCCATTGAAGTCCCATGCAAAGTGCACATGGCCAGTGCCTGTGTTTTGCGGGCACTGTTGTGTGAATGTGGCCTTACTGTTGATTTTCTAAGCACATCTGCCAGACGTTTGTTCCAAGCTCTTCAGCTGTTTGGCGACTTTTGCCAATGATCAAAGATCGCTGTGCAGCACTGCCTGAATCGCACATAATGTAAATGAATGGGGTCACACCGTGACCTGTAAATTATGACCCACATGCTGTGTAATGTCCTCCAGGCCGTCAGGCACAGATCAATACCAAAGCATGCTGAAAGATCACAATTGCCCAATGATCATTCATCTGGAAATTGCCGGCAGTATTACACTGCCAGATGATTACTAACAAGTGTTAATACGAACGCTCATTAGCAATCATCTGCAGAAAATGTGCATTCTGTGGATCAGCTACAGTCAAAATACTGCAAGAATGATAAATGATCAATGAAAGAATAAACTGTGCATACTTCCTTGTACACCAATGTGTGTGAACAGACTCCTATTGCCTTGACCAACGGGATTTTTTGTCTGAAACCTAATAAGCTTTTACATTGAGTACGTTTACACATCGTTGACCTCAATTGCCTTTGTTTTTTTAATGTCTTGTGAAGGGTTTCAAGAGTTCACTTGGTCATAAAACATCCTTTAAGGCCCCTTTACACTGGCTGACTCGGAGACAATCATTGTAAATGAACTGTTCATTACAGGAGGTGAAAGCTGCTTTTACTGTACATCGCCTCCTCTGTTCGGGGATGGGAGGTCACTGAGGTGTTTTTTTGGGGGGGTTTTCACACTGCAATCCCATCATTTCTACATACACACAGACACACACACACACAGACATATACACATACAATTACACATACATACTTACATGCTCCCGGCAGGTCTCCACAGCGCAGGAGGAGCAGGACGGCGCACACATAGGACGATTCCCCACAGCGCCCTCTGCTGGGCGCCACGTGGAATCGTCCTATGTGCGCGCCGTCCTGCTCCTCCTGCGCTGTGGAGACCTGCCGGGAGCATGTAAGTATGTATGTGTATTTGTATGTGTATATGTCTGTGTATGTTTATGTGTATGTCTGTATGTGTGTATGTATGTTTGTATGTGTGCAGGTGACGCATCCGTTCCCATTGACTTTTATTGGGGGTCATGACGGATCCATCTTGGTGCAGATGCCTGGACCGTAGAGCAAACCGCAGCATGCTGCAGTTTGCTCTCCGGTCTGAAGACGGAACGGAATGCTTTTAGGAGCCTCCGTTGTCTTCAGTTCAGTTTTGTCCCCATTGGCGTTTTATTCCGGTATTGAGACCCTATGACGGAACTCAATACCGGAATTATAAAACGCTAGTGTGAAAGTAGCCTAATTAAAATAAGGGAGGGTTGGAAGACCACCATACACATTAGGTGGTCTTCTGGTCTTGGTCAATATTTATCTAAGCATGAACACTCCATTTACAACATTCAAAACAAAGACACAGTTACAATTCTAGTGTACTCCGCCGGAACAAAGCGATACAATAATACAGGTTGATTATTTCCACATATATCAAGAATACAGAAAAATAGCAGCAGAGTTCTGAGTACATGTTACAAAGCATCCATGTAAAGACAACACTCAAGCATCACATTCATACCTCTCCCTCATAGGACCCGAGCATCATATCCGACCCTTTACGGCACTACTGTGTGTGCATTAATCCAGGGATCCCAAATTTTAAGAAATCGGTCAGGGACCACTCTATTTTCATAGACCAGTTTATATAACACTAGATCAGCATTGACCAGCGGTATCCAGTGCTGTTTGGTGGGAATCTTAGGAGCCTTCCAGTTCAAAAGAATAGTTTTCCTTGCATAGTATAACCGTAATCTATATAATCGCCTTCAATACTTGGTATGGAGAACCTCATTTACCAATCCCAGGAGACTCACACTTGGTGTGCAGATCTTTGGGAAGCTAATTCTGGTGTTTATGTATGTATGAACCTAATTCCAGCAGCCTTAAAGCTTTCTTAAACCCTATTCCAGCCAAAGCTACAATGGAATGGTTTAGATTAAAGCATATCCATGTGTGTTAGTGGCCCAGTCACAGTCCAGACCTAAATCCTATTGAAAATCTGTGGCAAGACTTGAAAATTGCTGTTCACAGGCGCTCTCCATCCAATCTGACTGAGCTTGAGATATTTTACACAGAAGAATGGGCAGAAAGTTCAGTCTCTGGATGTGAAAAGCTGGTAGAGACATATGTATGCAGCTGTAATTGTAGCAAAAGGTGATCCTACAAAGTATTGACTCAGGGGCTGAATACAAATGCATGCTACACTTTCCAGATTTTTTGTCCACCTGTCTCCAGCATGGGGCCCCCAAAGTGAGCGGAGAGCAGCCACGCATGCTCGACTGCCCTCCATTCTCTTCATTGGGGCTGCTGGAAATAGCCGAGCACTGCCTGCAGTTCCATAAAAGTGAATGGATCAGTGGCCGATGTGACTTCTGAAAATAGCTGAGTGCACTTGCTCGACTTTTTTTCAAAACCCCCATAAAAATGAATAGAGAGCATGCCACGTATGCGCAGTGTGCTCTCCTTCTCTTTTGGCAGCCTGTTCTAGGCATAGGTGCAGGTCTCAGTGTATCGCTAGGATATGAAAAAAACCCTTTAAATTATAAATTATACAGTGAATAACATAATGTGGATAGTATTAATATTCATGAATTGATTTATTGGTTGTTCTCACTTTGTTTTGAATGCAAACTTACAGCTACTCGCATTGAACTGAAAAAAAAAACCTTAATGTGAGCCATGTTTTACATTTTGTTCTATCAACTACCAAATTCAGAGATAAAATATAGTACTAGCAAGGGGTAATTTTGTTGTAGAAAATCTGCATCCATTTTGTAAAATATGGTTTAAAGGAGTATCTTGGCAAAAAATAGGTAAATATTTTCTGATAATACATTTAATTTGATGATATTCCTCTCTATATGTTGTAATTAGGCTTGAGCGGATCGACCTTCGGATCATAGATCCGAAGTCAATTAGTTCAAAACTTTGTTTTTAATGCTGTTTCCGTATGGCATTAAAATGTATTGGCTCCGTGTAGGCCAACTTCATATCACCAAAGTTGTGTGAGACTTCGGTGAATTAGTCCGGTATTCCTATCTACAGTGCTGGCCAAAAGTATTGGCACCCCTGCAATTCTGTCAGATAATACTCAATTTCTGCCATAAAATGATTGCAATCACAAATGCTTTGGTAATAATATCTTCATTTAATTTGTCTTCAATGGAAAACCACAAAAAGAATTGTCAAAAAGCCAAATTGGATATAATTCCACACCAAACATAAAAAAGGGGGTGGACAAAAGTATTGGCACCCTTTGAAAAATCATGTGATGCTTCTCTAATTTGTGTGATTAACGGCACCTGTTACCTGTGGCACATAACAGGTGGTGGCAATAACTAAATCACACTTGCAGCCAGTTGAAATGGATTAAAGTTGACTCAACCTCTGTCCTGTGTTCTTGTGTGTACCACATTGAGCATGGAGAAAAGAAAGAAGACCAAAGACCTGTCTGAGGACTTGAGAAGCAAAATTGTGAGGAAGCATGAGCAATCTCAAGGCTACAAGTCCATCTCCAAAGACCTGAATGTTCCTGTGTCTACCGTGCGCAGTGTCATCAAGAAGTTTAAAGCCTATGGCGCTGTGGCTAACCTCCCTAGATGTGGACCGAAAAGAAAAATTGACGAGAGATTTCAATGTCAGATTGTGCGGATAGTGACTAAAGAACCTCGACTAACATCCAAACAAGTTCTAGCTGCCCTGCAGTCCGAGGGTACAACAGTGTCAACCCGTACTATCCGTCGGTGTCTGAATGAAAAGGGACTCTATGGTAGGATACCCAGGAAGACCCCACTTCTGACCCAGAGACATAAAAAAGCCAGGCTGGAGTTTGCCAAAACTTACCTGAGAAAGC
Source organism: Rhinella marina (assembly GCA_900303285.1). Classification (NCBI taxonomy): domain Eukaryota; kingdom Metazoa; phylum Chordata; class Amphibia; order Anura; family Bufonidae; genus Rhinella; species Rhinella marina. The sequence goes on from ONZH01002726.1 coordinate 131,457, forward strand.
CAAAAACTTTTTGGAAGAATGTTCTCTGGTCAGATGAGACAAAAGTAGAGCTTTTTGGGAAAAGGCATCAACATAGAGTTTACAGGGAAAAAAAAGAGGCCTTCACAGAAAAGAGCACGGTCCCTACAGTCAAACATGGCGGAGGTTCCCTGATGTTTTGGGGTTGCTTTGCTGCCTCTGGCACTGGACTGCTTGACCGTGTGCATGGCATTATGAAGTCTGAAGACTACCAACAAATTTTGCAGCATAATGTAGGGCCCAGTGTGAGAAAGCTGGGTCTCCCTCAGAGGTCATGGGTCTTCCAGCAGGACAATGACCCAAAACACACTTCAAAAAGCACTAGAAAATGGTTTGAGAGAAATCACTGGAGATTTCTAAAGTGGCCAGCAATGAGTCCAAACCTGAATCCCATAGAACACCTGTGGAGAGATCTCAAAATGGCAGTTTGGAGAAGGCACCCTTCAAATCTCAGGGACCTGGAGCAATTTGCCAAAGAAGAATGGTCTAAAATTCCAGCAGAGCATTATAAGGAACTCATTGATGGTTACCGGAAGCGGTTGTTAGCAGTTATTTTGTCTAAAGGTTGTGCTACCAAGTATTAGGCTGAGGGTGCCAATACTTTTGTCCGGCCCATTTTTGGAGTTTTGTGTAAAATGATCAATGATTTGACTTTTTTTCATTCTCTTTTGTGTTTTTTCATTGCAAGCAAAATAAATGAAGATATTATTACCAAAGCATTTGTGATTGCAATCATTTTCTGGAAGAAATTGAGTATTATCTGACAGAATTACAGGGGTTCCAATACTTTTGGCCAGCACTGTAAGTATTTAAAAACATTTTAAATTAGGAATTCAAAGTGGGCTTTTAAACCATGGCTTCAGTCAGTACCAAAGCCCACTTCGGATTCCTATTGTAAAATGTTTTTAAATACGCAGATAGAAATACCTGATTAATTCACCAAAGTCTCACACAACTTCGGGCGATACGAAGTTGGCCTACACGGAGCCAATACATTTTAATGCTGTACAGAAACTGCATTAAAACAAAGTTTTTGACTGAATCAACTTCGGATCTATGATGATAAGCTCAATTAGCTCAAGCCTAGTAGTTACCAAGGTAAGGGAATTAGAAGTGTCCTGTTCAAACTTGTTATTTAAAGGGGTTGTCCTATGAAAAATATTCTATAGTTTTCAAACCAGCGCCTGGATCTAAATACTTTTGTAATCGCATGTAATTCCAATTTTTTTTATAAATACTGAATTATTCAATAAAATGTATCTGTATCGTGCCACTTAACCCTTTCATGACCGGACCTGAATGTCCAGGCAACTTTTTGTGATTTGGGCACATGGTGGTTTAGTGACCCTATGATATTCCATATTTTTTTAGGTGTAATTTAGACAAAAACCGCTAATTCTTATTAAAAAAAAGTAATTTTTTTTAATTATAGATTTTTATTTTTTAAATATTAAAACTGACACACAAATTAATTATTGAAATGGGTTCCCTATTTGATGATGATCGTTTTGATATATAACATGTATAGATTTTATTTAACGGGGCGACTATGGTGACTGTTTCCATTGGTGACTGTGTGTTTAATTTTTTTTTTTTTTACACTTTTTTTTTGTTTGTTTTTTATTTATTTTTTTACTTATATATTAATTTATTTTTGACAAATAATATGTCCCCCAGGAGGTCATTAAAAGACCTCTGGAGGACATTGACTTTTTTTTTTTTTAACACTTTTTTTTCCCACTGTTCCCATCCAAAGGGGGCCCCAGTTAGAGGGGAAAACAGCCCCCTGGGGGCTCATTAGACACAGACAGAGCTGATCAGGGTCTCCTTAGACCCTGCAGCACTGCTCTGGCCCCGAGACAACCGGCGGTCACGTGATCGCCGGGACTAACACAGGAAGCGGCGCTGCCGCTTCTTTCCTGCTCCTCCATGCGCCCAGGTAAGGCTGTCCTCCGTCTGAGGAGAAGACAGAAGCGGTAATAAACCGCTCCTGTCTTCTCCTCAGGGTCCCCTCTCTGTCTGTGAGCCGGGACCCGACCTGCTCCTGGTAGATTGCAGGAGCAGGTGCTTTAATCCCAGCGCTGATCCAGTGCTGGGATTAAAGGGCCGCCTGCACGTGTATATATGTGCTATCTGCACGGGGCATGTGCAGATAGGACGTATATACACAGATGGCGGTCGTCAAGGGGTTAATTTCTTATTTCTTTGACCAGGTCATTAGGAAGGCCGCACATGCTCCGTTTCATCCTTCAACTGCCTCCTGAGCTGTGATAGGGAGAGCATGGACAAGCCTCTTTAGCTACAGCAGAAAAGACACTCCCCTTGAGCTGTCACTTGATATAAATCTAGCAGAGCAATGAATGGGGAGATCTCTGGTTCCATGTGAGGTACAGGACTGTACTGTATGATCTCATTTTCATTTTTTCCTTTATTCATGGGATAACCCCTTGAATACAATCAGTTGTGATCTATTTTTGTTCTTGACGATGTTTCTAGCTCGTTGAATATTTGCATGCATGTAACCCCTCTTCAATAAATGGTGACTCATTTCTCGCTCCTCTGTAATGGATATCGGTTCAGAAGAACTCGCCAACAGGAAAAGCCCTGATAACATGTAAAGGGTGACAAGAATCTGCATTTACAATAGTATTACCAGAAATAGGTTTTCTATACATGCTTGTCATAGTTTCCGGGTCCCCTGTTAGAGTCAAGGAACGGTATAGACCAAGGATCAGTATCATAAGTAAATCTAAGATTAAATGAATTTTCATTTATGTCATGATGAATTCTGGTGTGGCCGCCACATCAGATGACCAGGTAATGGCCGATGTAGCGGCCATACCAGAAGACATCCGTCACAAGAGGATTATTTTGGGTAAAAATATCATCGCAGGGTCCCATCGAAGCTCCAACTCTGTGAATATACAAATATTCAAGAACAGTCATCATGTAATCATGTATTCAGAAAGATCAGGACTATATTGAGATATTTACGTAAAAACCTGGACATGGCTTGCAATGCCAGACAATGTGGAATGCTATTGTATAGTGCTTCACTGTCACATCACGTATCAGTGGCGTAACTACAACTGACTGGGCCCCACAGCAAATTTTTGAATGGGCCCCCCCCCCCCTCCCAGCAACTTCTTCACAACCCCCACTCCTGTGGTTGGTCAAGTTTGAGTTCTCAGACAAGGCATGACAGTTGAGGTGGCCCTGACAATAAAATCTTTTAGTCTTCCTCCTGAGGGGGCCCCTTGGGGGTCTGGGCCCCAAAGCAGCCGCTTCCCCTGCTTCCCCTATAGCTACGCGCCTGTCACGTATAATTACTCTTCCAGGTAAGTTTATCCATGTTCCGTGTCTTTCAGACACCCCAAACAAGAACTGACTGAAGGCTATAATAATTAATCCACCCACGAAGATAGGTTCTTTAACTGAAAATCTATCTCCACCACAATGGGTCTCATAGGGGTGAGAATCGGTTTTTGTGTAGTTAGGCAATGAATAAAAAACTGGTGTTTTGATGTTCAACTGTTAGATATTCATATTCTCTTTGATTTAGAATACCCAATTTTAAACCTTCATCTAGAATTCTAGTTATTTTATCTTTAAAGGGGTTGTCTGAGCTTTTACTATTGATGACCTAAACATCATAGGCATCACTGTGTCCAAAAACGCCTGTACTATTAAAATAAAAAAATCCCATGTGGTGAATGGTGTAATGAAAAAAATAAATTGCTGATTCGCCATTTTTTTTTGTCACCTCCCCAAAGAACAGAAATAAAAAGTCATACACGCTCCAAAATAGTAGCAATAAAAACTACAGATCGTCCCACAGAAAATAATCCCTCATGGGGGTTAGAATATGGCAATGCAAATTTCCAAAGTTTTTATTTTTTTCACATATAAATATGGTATCACCGTACTGACCCGGAGAATGAAAGTTACAGGTCAGTTTTATCGCATAGGGAATGCCATAAAATCATAACTGTGGCAGAATTGTTTTTATCAAATTTTCTAGTTTCCCACTATATTGTATGCAACAGTAAATGCTGCCATTAGAAAGTACAACTTGCCCCTTAAAAAAAAAAACCCATATGGCTATGTGAATGGAAAAATTAAAAAGTTATGGCTCTGGGAAGGCAGGGAGTAAAAAACGAAAATGGAACATGACCCAGGTCTGTGTAACGGATGGGATCATAGGTAAAATACCATTTGTATAACCACTGGCATATGGGTGCTGCAAAATTATCATGCCTACAACCTCACATGTTTATAATTTACAGAGTAAATCAAAGGGCAAATTTTTCCAATGGGAAGGGGGTCAATGTAGCATATCAAAGAAGACCACAATTTTCTCAGAAATTTGCAACATCTCTTGTGTTTCAAAAGTTATCAACACACTGAACACATCAAATAACTGTGCTTCACAGGGAATGTTCTAGGTTGTTATTGCAACTTTCTGTGTTGATAACTTTTGAACCACAAGATATATTTCAAAAATGATTGCGGCAATCGATTTCTGACGAGATTCTGGTCTTCTCTGGTATGCTACATGACCCCCTTTCTATTGGAAAAATTTGCCCTTGATCCAATATGTCGACTTGATGGCAGCCATGTTCTGGACAGAGCCTAAAAAATAGGAACCCTCATCCATTACTTGCTGGGGTATTCAGTTACTTCATTTTCCCTTTCGTTTCTGAAATAAAAGGATGTCCTGAGACTTTTGACTCACACTGTACATTTATTTGCATGAGAGGCAGGGATGCTGAGAGTCTCAGAAAACCAATGAAAAATAATTGTCTAATATCTTATTGTGTCTGCATCCACTAGCAAAGTCAAGTCTCTAAAGTGATACTTTTAAGGATAATCAACAAGGAACATTACAACCATGTGGTGGATTCATTTGCCTTTGATGCCACCTTATTCATGATGTTAATAGGTAATCAATAGAGATGAGCGAGCACTAAAATGCTCGGGTGCTCGTTATTCGAGTCGAACTTTTCCCGATGCTCGGGTGCTCGTTTCGAATAACGAACCCCATTGAAGTCAATGGGAGACTCGAGCATTTTTGCGGGGGACCAAGGCTCTGCCTAGGGAAGGCTGGGTGAAAACCTGGAAACCTCAGAAAATGATGGAAACACCACGGAAATGGACAGGAAACAGCAGGGGCAGCATGCATGGATGCCTCTGAGGCTGCATAATCCCACCATTACCCCAAATTCTCAGGCAACAGCCTGGTGGTTACCCTCATGGCAATTGTGCTCACCCAGACCAAGAAAGGCGAGGCACATGGCCATCACATGTTAGGGAAGCACCCAACTAGGTGCAACGAAGGTCCGTCACCGCCTGCAGGTGACACCACTACTCATGCTGGCACTGCAGCTAAAATCAAGTTTAGTATCTGTTCTTATCAGTTGCTGTGCCTGCTGGTGGTATAGTGGTGAGCATAGCTACTTCCCAAGCAGTTGATGCGGGTTCGATTCCCATCTATCACAGGAGGCAATTCAGAATCAGTACAATATCTAATACGTCCCCCTACTCGGCAAAATTGTTTGGAGAGAGGGCATGTAGGTGGGGGGGGGGAGGAGGTTTCGCTGGAAAAGCCAGAGGAGTGCCCCCTGGGCTAGCATGTGTGGTGGTGACAACAGCCGGAATGCATTTGGAAATGCTCTAGCATCAGCCGGTGCAGTATCGATTCTTCTCAGTTTAATACCGTATACGTTCCCTATCTTGGGACCCTATATTTAATGGATTTTTCGAACACGGCAAAGGGAAAAAGAGCTTGCTCTGGCCAGGGGAGTGTTTGTCCCACTGCAGCTAAGGGGACGTGTTCATGCTCTGCCTATCACAGGTCAGGAGGCAGATAAAAGAAGAACAAAAACAAACATGAGTGCAACTTCTGATACGTCCCCTATCCGGCTAAATTGTTTGTAGAGTGGGCCTGTAGGTGGGGGGGGGGCAGGCTGGGGCAAGGAGGTTTCGCTGGAAGAGCCAGAGGAGTGCCCCCTGGGCTAGCGTGTGTGGTGGTGACAACAGCCAGAATGGATTTTTGAAAACTGTTGCATCAACCGGTACAGTCGTAAATTATGAACTTGATCAAGTGTAGCATGTGTTCTCCGTATTCTTCTCAGTTTAATACCGTATATGGCAGCTATCCGGAAAAATAGTTTGGAGAGAGAGAAAGATAGAAAAAAGACGTCAATTGTTTGGAGAGAAGGCCTGTAGGTGGGGGGCAGGCTGGGGGGAAGGAGGTTTCGCTGGAAGAGCCAGAGGAGTGCCCCCTGGGCTAGCGTGTGTAGTGGTGACAACAGCCAGAATGGATTTTTGAAAACTGTTGCATCAACCGGTACAGTCGTAAATTATGAACTTGATCAAGTGTAGCATGTGTTCTCTGTATTCTTCTCAGTTTAATACAGTATATGGCAGCTATCCGGAAAAATAGTTTGGAGAGAGAGAAAGATAGGAAAAAGACGTCAATTGTTTGGAGAGAAGGCCTGTAGGTGGGGGGCAGGCTGGGGGGAAGGAGGTTTCGCTGGAAGAGCCAGAGGAGTGCCCCCTGGGCTAGCGTGTGTGGTGGTGACAACAGCCAGAATGGATTTTTGAAAACTGTTGCATCAACCGGTACAGTCGTAAATTATGAACTTGATCAAGTGTAGCATGTGTTCTCTGTATTCTTCTCAGTTTAATACAGTATATGGCAGCTATCCGGAAAAATAGTTTGGAGAGAGAGAAAGATAGGAAAAAGACGTCAATTGTTTGGAGAGAGGGCCTATAGGTGGACCTCCGGAACAATTGTTTGGAGAGAGAGAGGGCCTGTAGGTGGACCTCCGTTAAAATTGTTTGGACAGAGGGCCTATAGGTGGACCTCTGGAAAAATTGTTTGAATAGAGGGCCTGTAGGGGGCCCTCCTGAAAAATTGTTTGAAGAGAAGGCCTGTAGGTGGACCTCTGGAAAAATTGTTTGAATAGAGGGCCTGTAGGGGGCCCTCCTGAAAAATTGTTTGAAGAGAGGGCCTGTAGGGGGCCCTCCTGAAAAATTGTTTGAAGAGAGGGCCTGTAGGTGGACCTCTTGAAAAATTGTTTGAATAGAGGGCCTGTAGGGGGCCCTCCTGAAAAATTGTTTGAAGAGAGGGCCTGTAGGGGGCCCTCCTGAAAAAGTGTGCTAAAAGAGTGCCAGTTGGACCTCTAAAAAATGGCGTTTTTTGGGTCAGTGTTAGGCAAAGACGATATGGAGGAGGAGGAGGAGTAGAGAAGAGTAATCGGATACATAAGTTATTTAAATCTTTAGCTGCTTTCCCCCGGAGGAGATTTGAATTCCGGTGAAATCCAGGCTTTGTTCATTTTAATAAGCGTCAGCCTGTCAGCGCTGTCAGTTGACAGGCGTGTACGCTTATCGGTGATTACGCCACCAGCTGCACTGAATACCCGCTCTGACAGCATGCTAGCGGCAGGGCAGGCCAGCACCTCCAAGGCGTACAGCTCCAGTTCAGGCCACGTGTCCAGCTTTGAAACCCAGTAGTTGTATGGAGCAGAGTGATCGCTACGGACGTTGGTATGGTCAGCTCCCTCACCATCTTTCTGTACAGCTCCCCCCTACTCTGCCTAGACTGGGGACAGGTGACAGTGTCTTGCTGGGGTGACATAAAACTGGCAAAGGCCATCCTCATCCCCCTCCTCCGATAGGCGCTGAGAAACAGACCGGAGGGTGCTCTGGCTATCAAGCGACGTATCTTCCTCCACCGTCTCTTGTGACAAGCGCAAAGCATCCGACTTGATGCTGAGCAGTGAGTTTTTCAACAGGCAAAGCAGCGGGATGGTGAGGCTGATAATGGCGGCATCGCCGCTGACCATCTGTGTTGACTCCTCAAAGTTGCTCAACACCTGGCAGATATCAGACATCCACGTCCACTCCTCATTGTAGACTTGAGGAATCTGAGAGACCTGACTACCAGTTCTGGTGGAAGATGACATCTGGCAGTCTACAATAGCTCTGCGCTGCTGGTAAACTCTGGATAACATGTTTAATGTGGAATTCCATCTCGTGGGCACGTCGCACAACAGTCGGTGAGCGGGCAGTTGTAGGCGGTGCTGTGCTGCCCTGAGAGTGGCAGCATCTGTGGTCGACTTGCGGAAATGCGCACAGATGCGGTGCACCTTGGTGAGCAAATCAGACAGATTGGGGTATGTCTTGAGGAACCGCTGAACTATTAGATTGAACACGTGGGCCAGGCATGGCACATGTGTCAGTCTGCCGAGTTGCAGAGCCGCCACCAGGTTACGCCCGTTGTCACACACAACCATGCCTGGCTTGAGGTTCAGCGGTGCCAGCCACACATCTGTCTGCGCCGTGATGCCCTGTAACAGCTCTTGGGCGGTGTGCCTTTTGTCACCTAAGCTCAGCAGTTTGAGCACCGCCTGCTGGCGCTTACCCTTCGCCTAGAGCTACCGACTGAAGGCGCCGTGCCCACGGATGGTAATTCGGTGGAGGAGGAGGGGTCGGAGGAGGAGGCATAGTACGTCTGAGAGACCGTGACCAAGGTAGGCCCCGCAATCCTCGGTGTGGGCAGTACATGAGCGGCCCCAGGGTCATTCTCGGTCCAAGCCTCCACCAAGTTAACCCAATGTGCCGTCAGTGAGATATAGACACAGTGTCCCTGCCCGGCAGTACTTGTCCACGTGTCCGTGGTTAGGTGGACCTTCTCAGAAACAGCGTTGGTCAGGGCACGGATGATGTTCTCCGACACGTGCTGGTGTAGGGCTGGGACGGCACATCGGGAAAAATAGTGGCGGCTGGGGACGGAATACCGAGGGGCAGCCACCGCCATGAGATTGCGAAAGGCCTCGGTCTCTACCAGCCTATAGGGCAGCATCTCCAGGCTAAGCAATTTGGAGATGTGGACGTTGAGGGCTTGGGCATGTGGGTGGGTGGAACTGTATTTCCTCTTGCGCTCCAGCGTCTGCTGTAAAGACAGCTGAACGCTGCGCTGGGACACATTGGTGGACACTGTGGAGGATTGTTGAGGCGAAGGTGTGGTTTTCCGGCGGGAGGTGCTCGTGCCGGGGTCCTGGGCAGGGGGTTGACTAGCAGAGGCAGCGAGTGACGCAGGGGGTTGACTAGCAGAGGCAGCGAGTGACACAGGGGAAGGAGCAGTGGTGTGACCCGCAGGAGGTGGTGAACGGCCTTGGTTCCATTGAGTGGGGTGTTTAGCACTCATATGCCTGCGCATGCTGGTGGTCGTTAGGCTAGTAGTGGTGGCACCCCTGCTGATCCTGGTGTGGCACAGGTTGCACACCACAGTCCGTCGGTCATCCTCACTTGCTTTAAAGAACCTCCAGACTTGCGAACATCTAGGCCTCGCCACGGGAGCTTCACTACGTGTAACAGTTGCTGCTGATGCAAAAGCTCTGGCCCTGCTTCTCCCTCTGGCCACACCACTGCCTCTTACAACCTGTTCTGGTGCAGCACTCGCCTCCGCCTCAGAAGCACTGTCTTCACTCGGCATATCAACCCAGCTTGGGTCAGTCACCTCGTCATCCTCCGATTCCTCAGTCTGCTTCCCCCTCGGAATTCCTCCCCTAACAACAACTTCACCACTGTCTGACAACCGTGTCTCCTCATCGTCTGACACCTCTTTACAAACTTCTTCCACTAACTCAACATTGTCATCATCATCACCCACAGACTGCGACACTTGGAAAACTTGGGCATCGGGAACGAGGTCAGCAGCAACCTGAGAAGTGGTTTGTGACTCTGGGAAGGGTCCAGAAAACAGTTCCTGAGAGTATGCCGGATCACATTCCAAATTTTCCTGGGAGGGGGCAGACTGGGGGGAAGGAGGTTGAGGTGGAGGAGCCAGAGGAGTGCTCCCTTGGGTAACGTGGGAGGATTGCGTGGAAGACTGACTGGTGGACAAATTACTTGAAGCATTGTCCGCAATCCACGAGATCAGCTGTTCGCACTGTTGTGGTTTCAACAGTCCTCTACCACGTGTCCCTGTAAGTTGAGACATGAAGCTAGGGAGTGTAACTCTGCGGCGTTCCACAGCTCCCTCATCAGCAGGTACTGTCTCACCCTGCCCAGGACCACGGCCTCTGCCCCCTGCAGTAATTGAATGCCCACGCCCTCATCCTCGACCCTTAGCCCTGGGGTTCAACATTGTTTGTATATAAGTGTATGATATAAAAAAAAAATTAAACGGGCCTGGTGTACTGAAACCCACAAACTTGTTCAGTCTGGTAGAATTAAGTGACGTACAGAAAGTGTCACCTGGACAGTATATACGGATGGGAGCGAATGTGCTGAACTGTGACACACAGAAAGGTTACACGCAGCTGAGTAAAATGGATTTGTATCACTGAGCTAAAACAACTGAAATAATAATTTTTTTTTTTATATTTTGTTTTTTTTGGGAACGTGACGTGCAGGAAATATGGTAGAACTGACTGACACCCTCTTAACGGTGGCTATTTAGTCTGCGACCCAGACAAATGTCACACAGAGAATTTTCTGGATCAAGCGGTAGATGATATTGGTAGCAAATGACTTGGTTGTATTGTGTGACGTACAGAAAGTGTCACCTGGACAGTATATACGGATGGGAGCGAATGTGTTGAACTGTGACACACAGAAAGGTTACACGCAGCTGAGTAAAATGGATTTGTATCACTGAGCTAAAACAACTGAAATAATAATTTTTTTTTTATATTTTGTTTTGTTGGGAACGTGACGTGCAGGAAATATGGTAGAACTGACTGACACCCTCTTAACGGTGGCTATTTAGTCTGTGATCCAGACAAATGTCACACAGAGAATTTTCTGGATCAAGCGGTAGATGATATTGGTAGCAAATGACTTGGTTGTATTGTGTGACGTACAGAAAGTGTCACCTGGACAGTATATACGGATAGGAGCGAATGTGCTGAACTGTGACACACAGAAAGGTTACACAAAGCTGAGTAAAATGGATTTGTATCACTGAGCTAAAACAACTGAAAAAATATTTTTTTTTTTTATATTTGTTTTTTTATAGTTTTTTTGGGAACGTAACGTGCAGGAACTATGGTAGGACTGACTGACACCCTGTTAACGGTGGCTATTTAGTTTGCGACCCAGAGAAATGTCGCACAGAGAGTTTTCTGGATCAAGAGGTAGATGATATTGGTAGCAAATGACTTGGTTGTATTGTGTGACGTACAGAAAGTGTCACCTGGACAGTATATACGGATCGGAGCGAATGTGCTGAACTGTGACACACAGAAAGGTTACACAAAGCTGAGTAAAATGGATTTGTATCACTGAGCTAAAACAACTGAAAAAATATTTTTTTTTTTTTATATTTGTTTTTTTTATATTTTTTTTACAATTTTGTTTTTTTGGGAACGTAACGTGCAGGAACTATGGTAGGACTGACTGACACCCTGTTAACGGTGGCTATTTAGTCTGCGACCCAGAGAAATGTCGCACAGAGAGTTTTCTGGATCAAGCGGTAGATGATATTGGTAGCAAATGACTTGGTTGTATTGTGTGACGTACAGAAAGTGTCACCTGGACAGTATATACGGATGGGAGCGAATGTGTTGAACTGTGACACACAGAAAGGTTACACGCAGCTGAGTAAAATGGATTTGTATCACTGAGCTAAAACAACTGAAATAATAATTTTTTTTTTTTATATTTTGTTTTTTTGGGAACGTGACGTGCAGGAAATATGGTAGAACTGACTGACACCCTCTTAACGGTGGCTATTTAGTCTGTGACCCAGACAAATGTCACACAGAGAATTTTCTGGATCAAGCGGTAGATGATATTGGTAGCAAATGACTTGGTTGTATTGTGTGACGTACAGAAAGTGTCACCTGGACAGTATATACGGATGGGAGCGAATGTGCTGAACTGTGACACACAGAAAGGTTACACAAAGCTGAGTAAAATGGATTTGTATCACTGAGCTAAAACAACTGAAAAAATATTTTTTTTTTTATATTTTTTTTTAATATTTTTTTACAATTTAGTTTTTTTGGGAACGTAACGTGCAGGAACTATGGTAGGACTGACTGACACCCTGTTAACGGTGGCTATTTAGTCTGTGACCCAGACAAATGTCACACAGAGAATTTTCTGGATCAAGCGGTAGATGATATTGGTAGCAAATTACTTGGTTGTATTGTGTGACGTACAGAAAGTGTCACCTGGACAGTATATACGGATGGGAGCGAATGTGCTGAACTGTGACACACAGAAAGGTTACACGCAGCTGAGTAAAATGGATTTGTATCACTGAGCTAGAACAACTGAACTAATAATTTTTTTTTTTAATATTTTGTTTTTTTGGGAACGTGACGTGCAGGAAATATGGTAGAACTGACTGACACCCTCTTAACGGTGGCTATTTAGTCTGTGACCCAGACAAATGTCACACAGAGAATTTTCTGGATCAAGCGGTAGATAATATTGGTAGCAAATGACTTGGTTGTATTGTGTGACATACAGAAAGTGTCACCTGGACAGTATATACGGATGGGAAGGAAAGAATGTGTTGAACTGTGACACACAGAAAGGTTACACGCAGCTGAGTAAAATGGATTTGTATCACTGAGCTAAAACAACTGAACTAATAATTTTTTTTTTTATATTTTGTTTTTTTGGGAACGTGACGTGCAGGAAATATGGTAGAACTGACTGACACCCTGTTTACGGTGGTTATTTAGTCTGTGACCCAGACAAATGTCACACAGAGAATTTTCTGGATCAAGCGGTAGATGATATTGGTAGCAAATGACTTGGTTGTATTGTGTGACGTACAGAAAGTGTCACCTGGACAGTATATATGGATTGGAGTGAGTCAGTGCTGAACTGTGACACACAGAATGGTTCCACAGTGCTGTGTGCAATGGATTTGTATCACTGAGATAGAACAAAAAAAAAAAACAGGGTTAGATATGGCGATAGCTGCACTACTAGTGCCAGCCAGCCAAGTCACAAAAAAATAAAAAATAAAATGTCTTCTAGCCCTTAGAAGGGCTGTTGGGTTCTTTGTGGGTGATCCCTGCCTAACAGACAACTAAATCCAGGCCCTAACACTGTCCCTGAAAGGCAGCAGCTCTATCCCTAACGACATCCAGACGGCATCTGAGCTGAGCGCCGCGGCCAGTCGGTAGTATATTCCAGGGTCACCTGATCAGGCCAGCCAACCCCTGCTATCGACATGTAAGGGCCCCACGTGATGCTGGGTGTACTGTATAGTCTCCTGGCTTGTGATTGGCTGTGTTTTTAGGCGCCAAAAAAGCACGATGCGGAAGTTGCCATTTCCTCGAGCATGGCGAGATACTCGTCCGAGCATCGAGCAGTTACGAGTACCCTAATGCGCGAACGAGCACCAAGCTCGGACGAGCATGTTCGCTCATCTCTAGTAATCAACCATTCTAAGCAATGGGACATGGATGTTGTATAATCTGTCACTGCATAATGAGGTCCTTTATTTTTCTTAGGGTACTGACATACGTGGCTGATTTTCCAGTGGTTCCTCAGCTGCTGAACTGTTGTGGCTTTTGCTGCAGATTTTACAAGAAAATTAAGCGTTAAAGGGGTTGTCTGGGTTCAGTGCTGAACCCGGACATATCCTCATTTTCACCCAAGAAGCCCCCCTGATATGAACATCGGAGCATTTCATGTTCCGATGCTCTCCTCTGCCTGCACTGCGCAAGGCAAAGGCATTTTCTGGAGATCCAGTGACGCATCGGGTTCTCCATGGGCTAAGCTAAGTGGAGGCTTCCGCCTAGCAGTGAGCCCAGTGATGTCACCACCACTGGCACTGACCGTCGGGCTTTAGCCAGCCATCAGTGTCGGTGACGTCACTGGCAACACTGCTAGGTGGAAGTGTGAAAATATAAACAAACAAGCCCTTGCCCTGCGCAATCTAGTGCATGGCAAGGGAGAGGATCGGAGCATAAAATGCTCAGATGCTCATGTTAGAGGGGCCGGAGGGGTAAAAATGGGAATATGTCCGGGTTCAGCTCTGGTTAATTTTCCGCAGCAGATTTTTTCATAATGTGTGGTTCAGTTTCCTTAAAATCTTTTCTGGTACTGTACAACACTCCGATATGGGGTGGAATTGGAAAAAAAAACTAAATTCCACCAGAGTTTTACGGGTTTTGTCCCTACAGCATTCCCCATGCAGCAAAACTGACCTGTGCCCTTTATTCCCTGGGTCAGTACAATTACAACGATACCACATATGTATAGGTTGTTTTTTGCTTTAATACTGAAAAAAAAAACTTTTTTTCAGGATAACCTGTATTTTTTATTGATACCATTTCTGTTTTTGTTTCTTATTCAATTTTTTGGGGTAAGAGAAGCAATGAAAAAAATTGCAAATTGGCCATTTTGACCCTTTTTTTCCGTTACGCCATTCACCGTATTGGAAAAATATTTTGAAATTTTAATATTATGGGCATTTGCGGTCGTGGTGATTTTTTTTATTATTGTTTACATATTTATTTTTTTATTCTAGGAAAGGGGGGTGATTTCAATTTTTATATTTTTTTAAAAATGTTTTACTTTTTTAAACTTTTTTTTAGCCCCTCTATGAGGCTACAATATTCACTAGATTTATTTCAGCTTATACTGTAGTTCCATAGAACTACAATATAAGCTTTATTTGCAGTTATCCTATGTTGGCCTGCCACCTGCAGGCCTCTATAGGAAATGCAGCTGTAATACGCTGAGTCTCTCCAGAGACTCAGCATTTTAGAACACAGGACCAGCTTCCCCAGGACCAGACGGAAGTACAAGCTTCCAGGTTTTTCGCTATTTAGATGCCGTGGTCAAGCTTGACCATGGCATCTAAAGGGTTAAATGCCTGTGATCGGCATTATTGCCGGATGAAGACATTAGCTGCAGGCCTCTGCTGTTTGATACAGCAGAGACCCGCTGGCTATGGCGCCCATGAGCAGACGCCATATTTAAAGATCATATACCAGCAAAAACGCCTACAAATTGGTAACTGAGGGGCAGTCCAATACACATAAGATCCACACTAGTTCCCCACCCTAGGGCAGGGTAAACAATTTATGCCCACACTTATAATAAGTTAAAACATATCCAGTTTATTAAATACACTTATGTACATAAAAGTCACTAACAGTACAGTACACTAGGAGAATAGCCATATGCAGGTACAATAACCTAAAAATGCATTGTGGAGCCACGGGTCCCCCCAAACATGTAGTCCATCCCCACGCTAATCCATGTCAGGACACAGGCAATAGATCCATAGAATAATAATAGTAGACCCCCAGGGTAAGAAGTCACAATTCACATTAAATATTAACCCCAAGTGGGAATCTGCAAATAGACCTACTCATAACAGAGGTCAGGAGGTCCTGACGAAGCCTTAGAGGTGAAACGCGCGTCGAGGGTGTTTCAGCGGTGTTCCCCCTTACCATCCTCCGGTTTTCTGTGTGGACATGGGTAAGACTGTGGTATTTGTATTATTTAAGTAAATAGCCTCTGTTATGAGTAGGTCTATTTGCAGATTCCCACTTGGGGTTAATATTTAATGTGAATTGTGACTTCTTACCCTGGGGGTCTACTATTATTATTCTATGGATCTATTGCCTGTGTCCTGACATGGATTAGCGTGGGGATGGACTACATGTTTGGGGGGACCCGTGGCTCCACAATGCATTTTTAGGTTATTGTACCTGCATATGGCTATTCTCCTAGTGTACTGTACTGTTAGTGACTTTTATGTACATAAGTGTATTTAATAAACTGGATATGTTTTAACTTATTATAAGTGTGGGCATAAATTGTTTACCCTGCCCTAGGGTGGGGAACTAGTGTGGATCTTAGCCATATTTAAAGACCCTCCCAGACCAACCTGTGCTGGGAGTCTAAGGGTTAAACAGGCAGCTGCTGGCAATAGGTGCTTGTGAATGGTTTTCGTTGCCTTACTAGCGGGTATTGTACAGTCATGGCCAAAAGTTTTGAGAATGACACAAATATTATATTTTCACATGATCTGCTGCCCTCTGGTTTTTATGTGTGTTTGTCAGATGTTTTTATCACATACAGAAATATAATTGCAATCATAATATGAGTAACAAAAGCTTATATTGACAGTTAGAATGAGTTAATGCAGCAAGTCAATATTTGCAGTGTTGACCCTTCTTCTTCAGGACCTCTGCAATTCTCCCTGGCATGCTCTCAATCAACTTCTGGACCAAATCCTGACTGATAGCAGTCCATTCTTGCACAATCAATGCTTGCATTTTGTCAGAATTTGTAGGTTTTTGTTTGTCCACCCGTCTCTTGATGATTGACCACAAGTTCTCAATGGGATTAAGATCTGAGGAGTTTCCTGGCCATGGACCCAAAATCTCTGTTTTGTTCCCTGTGCCATTTAGTTATCACCTTTGCTTTATGGCAAGGTGCTCCATCATGCTGGAAAAGGCATTGTTGATCGCCAAACTGCTCTTGGACGGTTGGGAGAAGTTGCTCTGGGAGGACATTCTGGTACCATTCTTTATTCATGGCTGTGTTTTTAGGCAAGACTGTGAGAGAGCCGATTCCCTTGGCTGAGAAGCAACCCCACACATGAATGGTTTCAGGATGCTTTACAATTGGCATGAGACAAGACTGGTGGTAGCGCTCACCTCGTCTTCTCCGAATAAGCTGTTTTCCAGATGTCCCAAACAATCGAAAAGGGGATTCATCAGAGAAAATGACTTTACCCCAGTCCTCAGCAGTCCACTCCCTGTACCTTTTGCAGAATATCAGTCTGTCCCTGATGTTTTTTCTGGAGAGAAGTGGCTTCTTTGCTGCCCTCCTTGAGACCAGTCCTTGCTCCAAGAGTCTCCGCCTCACAGTGCGTGCAGATTCACTCACACCTGCCTGCTGCCATTCCTGAGCAAGCTCTGCACTGCTGGTAGCCCGATCCGCAGCTGAAACACTTTTAAGAGACGGTCCTGGCGCTTGCTGGTCTTTCTTGGGCGCCCTGGAGCCTTTTTGGCAACAATGGAACCTCTCTCCTTGAAGTTCTTGATGATGCGATAGATTGTTGACTGAGGTGCAATCTTTCTAGCTGCGATACTCTTCCCTGTTAGGCCATTTTTGTGCAGTGCAATGATGACTGCACGTGTTTCTTTAGAGATAACCATGGTTAACAGAAGAGAAACAATGATGCCAAGCACCAGCCTCCTTTTAAAGTGTCCAGTGGTGTCATTCTTACTTAATCATGACAGATTGATCTCCAGCCCTGTCCTCATCAACACCCACACCTGTGTTAATGGGGCAATCACTGAAACGATGTTAGCTGGTCCTTTTAAGGCAGGGTTGCAATGATGTTGAAATGTGTTTTAGGGGATAAAGTTCATTTTCTAGGCAAATATTGACTTTGCAAGTAATTGCTGTTAAGCTGATCACTCTTTATAACATTCTGGAGTATATGCAAATTGCCATTATAAAACCTGAAGCAGTAGACTTTGTAAAAATTAATATTTGTATCATTCTCAAAACTTTTGGCCATGACTGTACTGCTGTTTGGATCTCTGGTATTCCAACCTTTGAATTGTCCCTGACCTTGCTCCTGACTGCCGTTTATTCCCTAACGTGATCTCCTGGCACTGACCTCGTTTGGTATTTGAGTTTGTGTTGGTATTCTGTGTTGGTTCTGACATATCTCTCTGGTTTAGGCCTCATGCATACAAACATATTTTTTTCCGTATCCATTCTGTTATTTTTCCGGTCCATATGCAGAACCATTCACTTCAATGGGGCCACAAAAAACTATAATGTGTGCATTCAGTGTCTGTATGTCCCCATGGCCGATACGTCGTGTGCATGAGCCTTTGACTCTCGTCTGATTTTGACTTCGTTTTTCAATTTTTATCCAATCCTGGTTTTGTCTTTCTTGTGCCTGACTACTCTTATCCCTCTAGGATTAGGCCCCTGCACTTAGCTAAGAACGGATTGTCGTCCAGTTGTGGGCTGTCGCTTAGGATGGATTGTACTAGTTGGTAGGGACAGTGGTGTGGGTATTGCTCAGGGCTTCACTGTCCCCAACCTTTATAGATTAGAGAGAGAGACAGTTCCCTCTGTCTTCCATTTGGTAGCCCGCCAAAATTGTGGGCTGCTGAGTAGTTGTCGTAGTAGCCAGAAGCCAGCCTGCATGTTATTGCACCTGTAAACCCAGCCTCAGGCAGGATATAATACCGTGTCAGTAAATGTGCTTATACATAGAAGTATTACAGTGTATAGTACAAAACAACCAAATTATTGCAGGTTCAAGTCCCCTAAGTGGACTTAAAACCCGTAAAAACATAGTTGAATAAAGTTTTTCAATATTAAAAAAAAAACTAAAATATTAAAAGTTGCCATAGGTTAAGAGCAAGGCTGGGAACAGTGGAGACCATCGGTGACTTGCACCAAGGCCAGCTTCAGTTTGGATGGTGCCAGGAGAGAACTGAGAAGACAAAGTGGCCCTAGCAAATAAAACTAAGTGGACCCATATCACAAGCGGGTCCAAACTGACAGAAGGTGAGATCAACACAGTAGTGCAGCACGCAATACCATCCCAGCAGAACCAAATATCATAGTGCACCACAAAATACCTCCCTATAAGTACCTGACTTTCCCAGTGCTAATGAAAGCTAGGAGTGTCAGGCTGTTATGTACCCATGTGGTGGACATGAGGAGGCCTCAGGTGGCCTGTAAAACGGACAAGAATAGGACACGTTCTATTTTTTTGCTTAACGGACTTGCGGACATACAGATACGGAAAGAACATGGAGACATTTCCTTTTTTTTTTTTTGTGGTCCCATTGAAATTAACGGCATATGGGCTGCAAAAAAAATATGGTCCTGTGCATGGGCCCTAAGGCCACCTGCACACGTAGAGGAATATGTGCAGATTACCATGCGGAAAAACCCAGCGTAGTACAGTCCTAGAAAAATGTACGAGATTAAAGAAATCTCATGTACACTTTGCCGAATTGCAGAAATTGACCTGCTGTTCAGATCTGCCGCATGTTAATTGTGTTTCCGGTTTTAGCTGCGGATTTCACCCTTTCCTAATTAAGGCTGAGATCTGCGGCAGTACGGCATCAAATCCACACCAAAATCCGCTGTTAAAAATTGGGGTTTGGGTCCAGAAATGCACAGAAATCCACGTGGATCTTCTGCATATTGACCTCTACCCATGTGCAGGTTTCCTGATGCACAGGAATGCACACGTTCAGGATTTACTGTCTCCGTACAGTATTAGAATGTATGGGCTCCGATGAGCTGAAGTTAGTTATTCGCTAAGTCTCGCTTGACGTTAAATAACTTTGGTAGTTGATTTTTAAAGTGGAAAGCCACTATAAAACTATAAACCAAACTCGGCTTCAGTACTGAGCTACAAGTTGGAACCAAAGCCGAGTTCGGTTTCAAGTTTTGAAGTGGTTTTCCACTCTAAAAATCCATCACCGAAGTTATTCAACAAAGTCGTACCGCCACTCCGCAAATAACTAACTATGGCTCATCGGAGCCCATACATTCTAATACTGTACAGAGACATTTCTCCGTACAGTATTAATCCGAAGGTATAAATGAAGTGACTTCAGATGAAGTATCCATCTCTCCTGTCATGACCAGAATCCTCCACTACTATAGGAGCAGAATGTGGAGCTGCTGTTCTCCTTTTGTCCTCTAGGGGGCCCCCGGCTGCACCCTTACGCCTTGCTCCTCGTCCTGCTGTCCTGATGCCAGGCGGTGATGTCTAATACTTTTTATTACATGAAGAAGATGGCGCTCTATACTAATAATGCTCTCAGATAACCAGTGCGCTGCTATAGGAGGTTGTGTCTGGTAACACATTGACTAATGTTTCATTCCTTCCATGATGCACTGTGGAAGAATCACCCTTGAGCGGCAGAGCAAGGTGTGGCTTGCCGTACAAAAGAAGGCAGCGCATTACTACTACTACTCCTATCAGTGTGCCCTGCACCCTACCCTCCACCAGACCTGCAACGTGTACACCTTACTGCAGCCAGGATGGGGGGGCGGGGGAGACCCCTCAGCGAGGGCAAACAGGTGTTCAGCTCATGTGACTGTGTAAAGAGGGGGAGGGTGCGTGTCCTCAGCTCCACCATGTCCTGCAGGATGGTACCCTGCTCATAGGACTGTCACCGGTGCGGACTACTACGCCCAGCCTGCGCATGTGTGACTGGAGGTGGTGGCACGGTTGCCCCTCACACAGGGCATTGCGCTGACGAGAACTTTTCCCTCCCTCCCCCTTCCTGTGGGGTGTGGAGGAATTAGAAGTGGTGCTGTGCCTGTCTCCTTGGAGGTGAGGGGAGGGAGGCATGTAGAAGTGGGTCAGCATGGAATGTAGCAGGCTCTGCCCCTCTGCAGATGCAGCGCCGCCTTCCTGTGGCAGGCCAGGCATTCCTGCCGCTGGTAACCGAGGTGCTGCCCTGCCGTCTCCACAGTGACACGGTTTGTCTTGGAGGCAGTGATGCAGTAAGTTTCTTAGGTGAGCTCTGCTGATGGAGCTGGTACAGTGCCTGGGGTTACTAGGTGTGGCTGCTGACTGCTCACTTAACCCCTTCCCTGATCATTACTGCTGCGGTGGAGTAGTCACAAATTGCAGCCAGAGAACTGCTTTTATGTTCTATCCTAAAATAAAAGGTGGAATCTGGTTGCTATGGGCAACTACTACATTCTATCATTACGCTAGTTATGGTAGGTGCCATGGCCTAAGGCTTCATTCACACGACCGTATGTGTTTTGCGGTGCGCAAATTGCGGATCCGCAAAAAAAACGGATGACATTCCGTATGGCATCCGTGTTTCCGTTTTTTTTGCGGATCCATTGCAACAATGCCTATCCTTGTCAGCAAAACAGACAAGAATAGGACATGTTCTATCTTTTTTGCGGAACGGAAACGGAATGCACACGGAGTACCTTCCGTTTTTTTTGCGGACCCATTGAAATGAATGGTTCCGCATACGGTCCGCAAAAAAAACGGAACGGACATGGAAACAAAATACGGTCGTGTGAATGAAGCCTTAGGTAGATAGTAGCCCTCACCTCCCCCTTCTCCGTGCCCCTAGAGAGATAAACACTAGGGATGAACGAATTGACTTCGGATGGTGCATCCTAAGTCGATTCGCAAAAAACTTTGTTGTAATACTGTACGGAGTTCCCTCTCCATACAGTACTAGAATGTATTGGCTCTGATAAGCCAAAGTTATTTTTTTCGCAAAGTCGCGTGAGATTTCGCATAATAACTTCAAGTGGTACCTCGGAAGCGAACCCAAGTTCGGGAAATGGTTTTTTATAGTATAAATCAATTTATGAAGTTATAGTGCGACGTCTCGCGAGACTCATTGGAGCCAATACATTCTAATACTGTACAGAGCTCCGGCTCCGTACAGTATTGGAACGAAGTCTTGTCGATGTTTCATCCGAAGTTGATTCGCTCATCCCGTATTTTTTGGGTTCGAGAAAAATACGTAGTTTACTTCGTGTGCATTCCGTTTCCATATGTCAGTTTCGCAAAAAAATAGAACATGTCCTATTATTACTACTGTTCTATTAGGGGCCTGCTGTTCCGTTCCCCAAAATATGGAATGCACACGAACGTCATCCGTATTTTTGGCAGATCCCTTTTTGTGGACCATAAAATACATATGGTCGTGTGCATGAGCCCTAAGGGTCCATTCACACGTCCCTATGAATGGGTCCCATTCATTTTAATGGGGGCCGCAATTTGCGGACCGCAAAACACTTGCAGGCATGTGAATGGACCCTAAGGCCTCATGCACACAAACGTATTTTTTGCGGACCGTATGCGGAACTATTCATTTCAATGGGTTCCAAAAAAAAAAAAAACGGAAGGTACTCCGTATGCATTCCGTTTCTGCATGTCGGTATTTCCGTTCCGCAAAAAAATAGAACATGTCCTATTATTGTCCGCATTACGGACAAGTATAGGACTGTTCTATTAGGGGCCAGCTGTTCCGTTCCACAAAATACAGAATGCACACCGATGTCATCCGTATTTTCTGCGGCTCCGTTTTTTCATACAGTTGTGTGCATAGGTCCTAAGTCTGTATTTCCACAGGTTTTGTGGCAAAAATACATTGAAAAATAAGGTGTTCAAGATATTTAGGCCCCATTCACACGTCCGTATTTTGCATCCGCATCCGTTTCCGCATTTGTGGGCAATTATGTGGATAGGATGCGGATCCATTCATTTCAATGGGGCCGCAAAAGATGCGGACGGTACTTCCGTTCCGCGGCTCCCGAAAAAAATAGAACATGTCCTATTCTTGTCCGAATACACGGACAAGAAAAGGCATTTCTATTATGTGCGTTCCGCAAATTGCGGAATGCACATTGCCGGTGTCCGTGTGCCGCAATTTGCGGATCCGCAAAATACAGACGTGTGAATGGGGCCGTAGGACGGTCCACACACAGTGTAAGGCCCCTTTCACACGACCGAGCTTGCGGTTGCAGTGTGTGATGTGAACGCATAGCACCCGCACTGAATCCTGAACCATTCATTTCACATGAGCGTTTTTTGTGTACATCAGTTCTGCGTTGCGTGAAAAACGCAGCATGTTCTATATTCTGCGTTTTTCACGCAGCCCTGGCCCCATAGAAGTGAATGGGGCTTCCGTGAAAAATGCATTGTATCCTGAATCAATTTTATCATTCACGTGATAAACGCATCAAAACACATTGCACACAAGCAGAAAAAACTGACTGAACTTGCAAAATGGTGCGAGTTTCCCTGAACACATCCAGACCTAATCCGTCACGCTCGTGTGAAAGAGTCCTAAAAAGCTCCCAGTCAGTGTGTTGAACTGACCCATAGGCCTCCCCTATACCGATTAACCCTAAAAGAGTGTACTTTTGGCCTTGGCCAGGTTTCCATTTTTCTTTATTACTGGAAACAGTAGCAGCCGCTTGGTATACGTTTTTTTTTACCATGGTTGCCTGTGGGGACTGATCCCACTCAGTGGCATCCGTTAACCAAATGTGCCTGATTGAGACCTTAGGTGGACACAGCAGATAGTGTGAAAGAAGCCTTAGGGCCCCTCCTGCATAAAGTATTTTTCAGCTGCATCGGATGCGGACCTATTTACTTCAATAGCGCAGCAAAAGAGCTGGACAGCACACCGTGTGCTGTCCACATCCGTTTGTAAGTTCCGTGACATCGGAAAAATTGTAGAACATGTCCTGTTCTTGACCACATTACAGACAAGGATAGGACTGTTCTATTATGGGCCGGAAGTTCCATTACGCAAAATGTGAAACGCATGCAGCTAGTATCCATGTTTTGCGGATCTGCAATTTGTGGACCTCAAAACAGGCAATGGTTGTGCGCCATCTAGTTTGCGCTACAAAATTAATACCAACGTCAGTATTCACTCCATAAAGAGGGATTCATTCCAAAATAGAGAAACCTGCTGAGAAAGGTGGGTGTGGATAATAAAGTGGGCTTAAGACCATCACATTTTTGAATGTATCGGAGAAAAGGCGCAAATATAGGCGATGTAAGCATACCTCGGACAAGCGGTATGTAAGCTGCTGCAGAGTTGCTGTAACTCTTTGTGCTCTCCTCATCCCTCCTCTCAATGTAAGAGATAGTCATCATAGTAACATAGTTTATAAGGCTGATAAAAGACATCTGTCCATCCAGTTCAGCCTGTTATCCTGCAAGTCAGGCAGAGGCAAGAAAGTTATACAAGCAGATCAGAGTGTAGATTGGGGGAAGAGCATCCAAGGTATCAACGAGCATAATACACAGGTACTAGGGAGGAAATCACACACAAAGCAGTTTGCAGAGCTAGATAATATAGCTGTATACTAGTAGACACAGCACACACTGATACTCTTCAGTAACATGACATCAGTAAAGTGAGAGGAGAACCGTAGAAGGCAGGGTCGTAGAGAGGGGGTAGTCGGGGCACATGCACCAGGCACAGAGGCTGGGGGAACACACCTGCCGGGCATTTCATTTACATGGTGAAGCAGGGAGCCATCCGCTCCCTGCTTCACTGTTCCGCTGGTCTCCTGCTCTACCCAGCAGCTGCACATTGCGCTGCTGGCTGTGTGGGAGGAGCGGTGAAAGCCCTGGAATCAGTCTCCTACACAGCCAGCAGCACAATTTGTGTATGAGTGCGAGGTGCTGCTGATGCTGGGGAAGGCAGAATGTGCCCATCATCAAAAAAACACGGAGGGTTTTTTTTTTATGGAGCTGGAGAGGGCATACCCACAGTGAGGAGGTACAAAGGTGGGCATTACTACTGTGAAAAGGCTACAAGGATATTTTAGGACAACTATTTTGAAGGGGTCAGAATGAGGGAGGGGGCACTAAGGTGGGCATAACTACTGTGAGGGGACACGAAGGTCGGCATAACTACTGTGAGGGGACACAAAGGTGGGCATAACTACTGTGAGGGGACACAAAGGTGGGCATAACTACTGTGAAGGGGCCACAAGAAGGACATAACTACTATGAAGGGGCCACAAGTAGGACATAACTACTGTAAGGGGGCACCAGGGGGACTTAACTACTGTGAGGGGGTACAAAGAGGACATAACTACTGTGAGTGGGCATAACTATTGTGAAGTGACCACAAGGAAGAAATAACTACTGTGAGGGGGCACAATGTGGGCATTTCTGCTGTAAAGGAGGCACAGTGTGGGCATTACTACTGTGAGGGGCACAATGTGGATATTACTACTGTGGAGGAGGCACAATGTGGGCATTAGTACTGTGTGGTAGCGCTAAGAGGAAAGCGGTGCCCTAGATTACCCTGTTATACATTGGGATGGCTCGGTCTAACAGGGCCAGCACAATGCCCCCTCCTAGGTATTTCACAGGTACAGTTACTATCCCTTCCTTATGCCATTTTGCTTTATCAGCACACGTACCTTGTTCTGGATCCAATAGACAACATGCCAGCGACACCCTGGATGCGGTACGACTACTTGGTTTTCATTTATTGCACAGTGTATTGGTACTGCCGTGTACACTATGATAGCTTTTATTAGGTAAGTGGGGCTGGGTGAGTCTAGTTATGCATTGGCCACAGCTAGAGGGTTGGCTTAGTGTAAAAAAAAATTGCTGGGGCGCGCGTAGCGTAACTTCTCCCTCTTTATGTACATTTGCGTGCCAAGTGCGGGAGAAGGGGGCAGGGTTGAATCCTTGTCCCTGGTGCTGCAAAGCCTAGCTACATCTTTGGTAGAAGGTGTAATCAGTTCAGAAATAAAGTTGTACAGATACATGAGAGCCAGTGAAGGCACCAGTATCCTGAACACACAGATCTCACATCTATCATGTTACTGGGAAAGACATGACCATGTGAGAAAAATTTATAACTAGGAGCAGGTTACATAGTACAGTTGAAAAAAGAGAGAAATCCAAGTTCAGCCAGGGGATGGGAAAGAATGTGAATGAAGGGAAGGTGAGTCAGAAAACAGAACAGTACACATTTTCATGAGTATTAGTATTATTTACTTTAAAGAATTTATCTAAGCCTTTTAAAACCATCAATGGTTCCTGCTGTGACCACCTCTTGACTATTCCACAGATTCACAGTTCTTGAGGAGAAGAAGCCTTGTTGCATCTAGAGACCTTGTCTTTTTTGGGTATATTACAGGGAACAGCTTTTCACTATGATTTTTTGTATATTTTATATGTTAATCACGTCCCCCTTAGACACCTCTTTTCAAGACTAAATAAATGTAATTCTTTTAATCTTTCTTCATAACTAAGACACTCCATGCCCTTTATCAGCTTAGTCGCTCTCCTTGTACTCTATCCAGCTCCAGGGCATCCTTTCTATGGATTGATGCCCAGAACTGAACTGTATATTCCAGATGAGGCCGCACCAATGCTTTGTAATGTGGTAATATTACATCCCTGCCTCGCGAGTCCATGCCTTGTTTAATACATGACAATATCCTGGTGGCCCTAGAACTTTACATTTATGCATATTGACTCTCATTTGCCAAATGGATGCCAAAACACTGTTCAGTTTGTAGTTTATGGACATAGGCTGCACAGCACTGCATAGCTTGGTGTCATCTGCAAAAATAGAAACAGTTCTATTAATCCTCAATATCATTAATAAATAAATAACTAATAGAGGACCCAGCACTGATCCTTGGGGTATACCACTTATAACCAGGGACCATTCTGAATAGGAATCATTGACCACAACTCTCTGGACACAGTCCTTCAGCCGGTTTTCAGTCCAATTACAAACTATACTTTCTAAGCCTATAGACCTTACTTTACCTATTAAACGTCTATGAAGAACAGTATCAAAAGCCAGAAACACTACATCCATAGCCACCCTCTGTCCAGGATTCTACTCACCTCCTCATAAACACAAATCAGGTTAGTCTGACAACTTCTGTCCTTGGTAAGCCCATGCTGGCTATCACTTGTGATTATTTATGGTCCTGTACTCCTGTAAGAGTCCTTCAAACATTTTTCGCACAACAGAAGTTAAACTTATCCATCTATAATTACCTGTTGAGGACCTAGATCCCTTTTTGGAAATGAGCACCACATTAGCCTGTCATCAGTCACTTGGCACTGCACCATTTACTAGAGAATCTCTAAAAATTATGAACAGTAGCACAGCAATATCTGAACTTAACTTTTTTTTTAAGAAGCCTATGGTGTAGTCCATCTGGACCTGGAGCCTTGTTCACAATGACTTTATTTCATTTAGCTTGGACGATATCTACAATTAGTCAACTGAATACACTTGCAACCTGAATATCAGGGGTCTGAAAATGAATGAAGATTGCAGACTGCAACTTAGTGCAACTTGTTTAACATATGTAAAAACATTTTTCTTTTCCAAGTTGTCCATAGCCTTAAAGTGGTTTTCCGAGACATATATACTGATGACCTCTGAGCAGTAGTGCCGTGGGTAGACCAAGTGATGTCACATTCATTGGTCACAGGTGAATGGGGCTGAGCTGCCATACAATCCAGCTTCCTTTTAAAATATAGAGCAGCTCGGTTTCCTTTGATGTTATTCATGCCAAGCACAACCGCTATACAAAGTACAGTGTGGTGCTTGGTGAGCAGGGAAAAGGCTGCGCCATACTTTGCGCTGGTGCCTTCTCAAACATCTGATCGGCGAGGATCCCAGGTGTCGGACCCTCACTGATCAGATACTGCTCTGTTTATATTCAGCAGTGCATTGTCATGGTCACATGCACCACTCCAACCAATGACTTGCTTCAGTGGTGATGTGGCCACAAGCAGCATGTCACTGCTGAGGCCAGTCATTGGCTGGAGCAGTGGATGTGACCATGACAATGCACTGCTGAATACAAACAGTGCAGGGATCAGAAGAGGCAGTGCAGAGGATAGGATTGGCGTAGAGCAGGTGAATATTCGATTTCAGGAGGCACTTGCTTAAAAATCAATATTACTAGAAAACCTCTTTAAGACAGTTCCCAGTAAAATGCCATTGGGTCAAAAAAAGAATGGTTGGATTATTAAAGAAGAACTCCCGCAAAAGTTTTTATTCTCTGACCTGTTAGAAAGGTGCATGATATAATCTGTAGTGATTGTCATTTTCTTATCAGTGACTGTTTCTGTGAGTAAAAACCTCTCTTCTTATTGTAGCTGGGTCATGTGACCAACTCCCTGACCTCCAACTGACCCCGGACAGAAAGCCAGTAACTGCTCTATACATTCCTATGGGAGCCTCACTTTCAGTCTCATAGGAATACATAGAGAATTAGACTTCCTGTCCACACATAAGTCTATGTGTGAGTTGGTGGGTCTAATTGCTGGTCACATGACACAGATAAGAAACTTCAGGATGATATAAGTCAAAAATTCAGACACTGGTAAGAAAATGACATTCACTACAGATTACAACATGTACATTCCTAGCAGGACATGGAATAAAATAGATCGGTGGCATACCCTGATCTATCATAATCTTGCACACTGCTGGAGGCTATGCCTAATTTATGACAGGGTGTATGACTCGTAATAAATTAGGTGCATC
Source organism: Rhinella marina (assembly GCA_900303285.1). Taxonomy (NCBI): domain Eukaryota; kingdom Metazoa; phylum Chordata; class Amphibia; order Anura; family Bufonidae; genus Rhinella; species Rhinella marina. The sequence goes on from ONZH01002726.1 coordinate 159,521, forward strand.
CTTTGACAGCCCATGCGCCTGAACTGAAATCTAGACCAGTCCCTGGCTATGGGCGTAAACGAAGATAAATGTTGGGAGGCCACGTGTAATACCCCCTCCACCCAATTCAGGAAAGCGGCAGAGCAACACCACTTGTGTAATCATTTTAAAGCGATGTTGAAAATTTTGCAAACACACAGTTTGCAACTTTTTTACCACAGACAACTGGCATATATTAAAGGGGTTATCCCATCTTTGACAATGGGGGCATATTGCTAGGATATGCGCCCATTGTCTTATAGGTGCGGGTCCCACCGCTGGGACCCGCACCTATATTGAGAACGAAGTGGGGGAGCTCTGAGCCTGGAGGACCCCAGGTTTCCCGGGGTCCGACCACCACCAGGCGCTGCCCCCCCCCGCAGCGCTAATAGAAACGAATGGGAGCGCACCGCGCATGCGCGGCCCGGCTCCCATTCATTTCTATTGAGTCGACGGAAGTAGCCGAGCCAGCTGTGTGCTCCCATTCGTTTCTAAGACCGCCGCGAGGGGGCTGTGCCTAGCGGTGGCAGAAGATGGGATAACCCCTTTTAGGTAGGCCTTTCATGTTTCGTAAACTGACTCGTTTACCCCCACCCCTTATTCCACAGAACCAATCGCCTTCTTCGGACGGTTATCCCCACATTTAATGCAGCTCCATCTGCACTACTCTACTTAGTACAAAGAATGCTGGAACACTTTATAAAACAATCAGTTTTACCTTTTGTGCCCCTCCCCCATTTCCTCATAGATTGTAAGCTCTTGCGAGCAGTCCCCACTCCTAGTCTTTCCATTGATGTGATGTCTATTTTGATTGGTACATGTACCCTCTGAATTGTAAAGCGCTGCAGAATATGGTGGCGCTATATAAAGATTATTATTATTCTTCGCATTGCTGGAGAGAAGTGACATGAGATAATGTGCTGCTAATTAGTGTACAAAAGTCTGCAATTACATGTCCTTTAAATGTCATATTGCAGTAGGGCCGAGATTCACATTTATTGGTATGAACACTGGATGTAAAACATTAGGTGCTAAAAATAAGTCTGAATGCCAGCTAACAAGACACCATAGAAAAGACACTGACATAGCTTCAGTCGTAATATGAAGCAAGAGGAAAACCTGTTAGGGCAGTACAACAATCCAGGACTAGAAGGTGACCTTGTTTTATGTAAAATACAGGCATCAATTTGCCAGGGCACAGAGCAGTGTAGCAAAACATAATGCACTTTTAAATCTCATATTGCAAGACCTTCTCTTCAAATTATTTTAGTGTGATATAATATATTTATTACTTATGAATTTCATTTTTGTCTCTAAATCAGTTGGTGTCCGGTGAATATTTATTAGTGGTTCATCCACTGTTTTACAAATTGAAAGAGTTTTTTCCCAGTTGCGGACTGGGAACTTACCCACATTTTCACCCAGGCAGGCCCCCTGATATTAGCATTGCAGCATTTCATACTCTGATGCTCTCGCTTGCCCAATGGGCTTTTTTGTTTATGTTATTACACTGCTAGATGGAGGCTTCCACCCAGCAGTGTATTCAGTGACATCACAGGCTCTGATGGGCGGGCTTTAGTGTTGCCCTCTCCCTTTACAGGCAAGGGCAGCACTAAAGCCCACCCATTAGTGCCGGTGATGTCACCAAGCTCACTGCTGGGCGGAAGTCCCTATGTAGAGCCCAGTACTTCACCAAATCACTAAAGAACATTTTAAGTCTAACTGTGGAACCATCATAGTTCTGAGAACAAAGCTGTCCTAACTGCCTCATTCACACATCCGTGTCCTTGATGACATCTGTGACAAGCTGTGTGTCCATTTTATGCTCTATGTGTGTCATCCTTGTTTCACAGACACTGCTGGGACGAAAATGAGTTTCCAAAGCATTGTGTCTGTGATTTTCACTAACCCATATACTATAATGTTCAAGAGGGATCCATAATCACTGACAGAATAGGGCAGGCTTCTGTAGTGTCACCGCAGTCCGTGGAAAAGAGTTGATGTGTGAATACATGCATGAAAGTCAGTGGATGAGTGATCTGTTTGTGGAGACCACAGACAGCACAATGTCTGTGATTGTCATTTGGGTCAATCTTAGGCTACTTTCACACTAGCGTTGTTGTTTTCCGGTATTGACTTCCGTCATAGGGGCTCAATACCAGAAAAAAACGCTTCAGTTTTGTCCCCATTCATTGTCCATGGGGACAAAACATAACTGAACAGAACAGAGTGCTCCAAAATGCATTCCGTTCAGTTTAGTTGCGTCTCCAGGCTGGAGAGCAAACTGCATCATGTTGTATTTTGCTTTCCATCCTGGGGATCCAGAGCAAGATGGATCCGTCATGACCCACAATGCAAGTCAATTTCCGTCCCTGCAATGTTAAATATAATACAACCGGATCGTTCATAATGGATGCAGATGGTTGTATTATCAGTAACGGAAGCGTTATTGCTGAACCCTGCCGGATCCAGCAATAACGCTAGTGTGAAAGTAGCCTTAGGCTACTTTCACACTAGCGTTTTATAATTCCGGTATTGAGTTCCGTCATAGGGGCTCAATACCGGAATAAAATGCTTCCGTTTTGTCCCCATTGATTGTCAATGGGGACAAAACTGAACTGAAGACAACGCATTCCGTTCCATCTTCAGACCGGAGAGCAAACCACAGCATGCTGCGGTTTGCTCTCCAGTCTAGGCATCCGCATCAAGACGGATCCATCATGACCCCCAATGAAAGTCAATGGGGACGGATCCGTTTGGTGTGACACAATGGTGAACGGATCCGTCCTCCATTGACTTTCAATGGAGTTCATGACGGATCCGTCACCTGCACACATACATACATACACACATACAGACATACACAGACATATACACATACAAATACACATACATACTTACTTACATGCTCCCGGCAGGTCTCCACAGCGCAGGAGGAGCAGGACGGCGCGCACATAGGACGATTCCACCCGGCGCCCAGCAGAGGGCGCTTTGGGGAATCGTCCTATGTGCGCGCCGTCCTGCTCCTCCTGCGCTGTGGAGACCTGCCAGGAGCATGTAAGTATGTATGTGTATTTGTATGTGTATATGTCTGTGTGTGTGTGTCTGTGTGTATGTACTGAGTGACATGTGTGGGGCCGGAGCGCGGTTCCGGCCCCACACATCTCCCTGCGGCAACACGGATCCGGCGGCACCCTTCACCTGCCGGATCTGTGCTGCCGCTACTGTGAAAGAGGCCTTACCCGAACATATTACAGGTGCATTTATATATCCTTCCTATTGACTAAAGTCCTGGCCTCATCGAGGATCTCCTGACCTGATCTGATGCTTATGATGCTGTGAGTTTGGGTCAGTAGACCTGCAGTTGGGCTTCAGGCACATTTGTGAGCCCATAATAATAATTCTGAAGCTGGCCTGGTATATTCCAGGAGCCCTTATAATAGGCAATCAGTGTGTCATCATTAGGAGTCTGACCCCCAGCCATTGGATATGCCAAGGCCCTTTTATTGTTTGTCCAGACACATAGGTTTGTGGCTATGTAAACAACGAAGGTGAGGCAGGGCTTGCTTATACCATCACAGTCTGTTCAGTCTGCTGACCATTGTGAGTTTTGGAAATTAAGTCAACACCAATCAATTGTTGATAATTTATGAAACAAGGCCATCAATGTTTGACTCTCAGAGAACCTCTTTGAAGTCTTTTGGAGATACAGAAAGCATGCAAAATCTCACTTACCAGTTTCTGTCTCCTGTATGTAATCGGGTACCCACAGATGTGCATGGGGCCTTCACTATACTACTGTATGCCTCAATTTTTCCATGAACTCATACAGAGGTTTTTTTCTTCTGTCTGAGAAGAAAATATTCTTAAACGCTCTAGTAACCTATGGAGCTTTTTTCCCCACATACATCAACACAGTGTGGCTTAATACTGGGCTCCATGTGCTACCATACAGCCTTCATGTCATGTGATTGAGACCTATTGGAGAGTGATGAAACTTTTCCGACCCCTCCAAACACATGTATGTGTGGCTTGTCCGAGCATTCTTGTTACCTGAATGGGGAGAAGGGAGAAAGCTGCTGCCAGGAACCTGACAGGGGTTTATCTCCATAAGAGCTAAAGGATCAGGACCCTACTGCTCATTACATGTCTCCTTTGACATTTGCCTTCAGAAGGCCCACATACACACTAGATGGTTGGCTAGTCCCAAAGAAATCATTGGGTTCGGCTCAGAAACATACACACCTCTAAACTGTGTTTGCAGTTTAACGCTACGCCTAAAAATACACATTTTTAAAGAGGTTCTCCTGGCTTTTTTAGACGATCAAAGTCTTCTTATCTGTGGGCGAAAGATTGTTTCGTCAGTACTTACCTATCCATCGCGCCACCAATGCGCCCAAATTGGCTGTGGGCTCTTCTGCTCAGGTCCAGATAAGATGCGTTCCTGAGCCTTCCTTTAAGATTTATACACAATTTTCAAATATCTATGATATCCAAATTCTTGAATTTTCAAATGTACAATTTTACATAATTTCAATAGGTTTTTCATCTTAATTGGATAAAGAATTGTACTATATACACTACACAACATTGAAATTGCAACACCAAGAAGGACAAGCCATAAGGTTAGGCAGCTTGAGGAAGTAGTAGATGTGGCTAGGATCTGCAGATGATAACATTTTCAGGTACCTAGCTCCAAGCTGTGGCATGTTGGAGGGGCATAAAACCAGATTTAAAGTTTTTTAGCCACATGAAACAAAGATACCTTGGTTTATCACTCCGTCAGATCACTAAGCGCCTAGACTTAGGCTACTTTCACACTACCGTTTTAAAATTCCGGTATTGAGTTCCGTCATAGGGGCTCAATACCGGAATAAAACGCTTCAGTTTTGTCCCCATTCATTGTCAATGGGGACAAAACTGAACTGAAGACAACGGAATGCTCCTGAAAGCATTCTGTTCCGTCTTCAGACCGGAGAACAAACCGCAGCATGCTGCGGTTTGCTCTCCGGTCCAGGCATCCGCACTAAGACGGATCCGGAATGACCCCCAATGCAAGTCAATGGGGGTGGATCCGTCTGGTGTGACCATAATGGTAACCGGATCCGCCCTCCATTGACTTTCAATGGAGTTCATTACGGATCCGGCTACACATAGACACATACAGACACAGACATAAACATAAACATACACACACATATAGACATACAAATACATACTTACATGCTCCCGGCAGGTCTTCGGAGCATCGGAGGGACAGGACGGCGCGCACAGATGACGATTCCACCAGGCGCCCAGCAGAGGGCGCTGTGGGGAATCGTCACCTGTGCGAGCCGTCCTGTCCCTCCGACGCTCCGAAGACCTGCCGGGAGCATGTAAGTATGTATGTGTGTTTGTTTGTCTATATGTGTGTGTATGTTTATGTGTATGTATGTACTGTGTGACATGTGTGGGGCCGGAGCGCGGTTCCGGCTCCACACATGTCACTGCGGCAGGCCTGATCCGGCAGCACCCTTCACCTGCCGGATCAGGCCTGCCGCCAGTGTGAAAGTAGCCTAAGACATCAGCACTGTTCAGTGTCAAACTTCAGGTCAAAGTTCGGGTTTGGGACCGGAACGTGACCCGAACTTCACCCCAAACCCTGGCCCCATTAAAGTCAATGGGGACCCGAAGTTGTTTTTTTTTTAATTATTATTATTAACCCCTGAATGGACATTTTATTTAGCATTCTGTCTTAAGAATGCTCTTATTTTCCATTATAACCATGTTATAACGGAAAATAATAAAATCACCTGAACCCGAACTTTAGTGAAAAAGTCCGGGTTCAGGTACCCAAGCTCGCAAAGTTCGGTACGAACCCTGTCCTGTCCGGGTGGTTGGGAGAACGAAGAAGAACTGGAACAAGAGCAAGAGGTGCACAGAGGTGAAGCTCTGCATGGACAGATCATCTGTCACCAGATCTGTGGCACGCAGTCATCCATTCTGTACTGGAAGCCTAGGACAGCAAACAGTATCTACACAAACCATCAGAAGGCATTTGCACATTGCTACAAGCAAGATGTCCAGCCACAGGTGTTCCATTGACCTCACGCCACCGTTCTCAAAGGCCATTATTGTGCACAGCAAGACAGGAATGGCTTGAATGTAGGTCTGTTTTTGTCTCGGATGCAATGATAGCTGAAGATTGGTCTGGGGACCATGTGGGCAATGCCTTGAACAGGCTTTCACAAGGGAACAGAATGCAGCTCCTACTCCTGGGATTACGGTATGGTGTATCGTAATGTATGGTAGCCGGACCCCTCTAGTCTTCATTTCAGTTACACCAACAGCTCAGCATTACATTCATTTGGTCGTGGAACAAGCGGCATGGTCACTTTTCCAAAGTATCCCAGGAGCCATTTTTTAACAGGGCCACATGTTGATTGTGTTACTGTTGCTAGCCTGCATGGTCTTAGTGTGCTACTATGCCCTGCGGCATCTCTGGACTTGTTTCCCATCAAGCACATCTAGGACGTTATTGGTAGGCTACTACTGAGGGAGCTGCCAGCAGTAGATTTTGATGATGTGTGGGCCCAAGTGTATTCACAGTGGCAGAACATTCCTCAAACAATCATTAATAACCTCATTAATAGCATGCCAAGGCGTGTAAGTGCGTGTATTTCTACATGTGGCTCATACTCGATCGAGATGTTTTGTCTATCGATCATGTGATTACCAAAATTCTATGGGGGGAATTTATCATTAGGAGAATATTTGAAGTCAGTTTTGCTTCAGTCTGTGTTGGAGTACTTTGTGCCACATTTATCAAACGTCACAGGTTGTTTGATAAATGTGACTTGTCCTTAAACCTAACACTTCTGTCTAGAGAAGCTACTCCACTTTTCCTACTCCACCCTCCTCCTGGAGTGAGATTGCGACTATTTTGCGACTTTTTTTAAAAAGTCGCAATGATAAATCTGGAGTGAAACTCATTAACATGGCTAACCACACCCACTTTTCCACCCATATTACAAACTGGAGTGAGTGGTGTACACATGCAAAAAGTCGCAAAAAAATGCGCAAAAAAGTCGCAAAAGCCCTATCGTGCGACTTTTTGAAGACAGAATTCTGGAGTGAAGGTGTGATAAATCAGGGCCTATGACTTTTCCTTCTTGGTGTTGCAATTTCAATGTTGAGGAGTGTATTTACATCTCAAATATTCAAGGACATCTTGAAATACTGGGTAAAAAAGTCTATAGTTACAAAGATGAAGCTAGTGGAATGATAATAATTAGGATGATGCGTCCTAATATGTACTTGGTAATAATAGGGAATGACATCTTTTCCTGATTTCTATATCTTATATTAAATGAACTCAAACTGTCAGCTAATAATATCTAACCCATATCACAACCCATCTATTAAGCAGAGGAGAATCCAGATCGACCACATTAGCGGAACGACACACACAATGGACCTGAAGTCAGAAGTCACACCTGTGTCCTAGTGTAAACTGACAATTGGCATTCTGAACTTGGCATTGACAGCTGTGCAGCATAGAGCACAGATATGTATTATTAAAGGTCCATACAGCCTTGTCTATGGAGAGTGGAGAAAAGATCCAGCTGTTCCCTTTAGTACAAAACTCATTTTACAGCCTCTGCTGTGCACATGCAGCTGTTTTGTGCACATTCCTCTGCTCGGTTGCCATGATTCAGTCCACATCTTCACAGTTTCTGAAGGGCAGTTAGTAACTGTAGAATGAGTCCTGAAATAATTTTTGTTCTGATCAAGAGAAACCCTGCTCTTTAAAATGTGTGCATCCAGCGATGGTTGCATGCTACCATTTGATGTGGCACGCATATAAATCTACAGTAATAAAATCATTTTGTTGTTATGTGCTTATATTACAGACACCAGATTATTTCAATGGTTGTTATGTTAAATTTTTGTTTTATGCGGCAGATGGGTACATCACGTCTTCATTTGGCCAGGATGTAGAGAGCAGGCAGTGGCAGAACAGTATTGGTTTTGTATTTTTTCACAGCCTTCTTATTAGTTTTTAATATATTTTGTTTCGGATGGGAAACCACAGCATAGGGATGCATCGGACCGCTGGGGCCCCCGCCAACCATGAAAACGGGGTCCCACCTCTAAGGGACTGGCGGAGATAGCCGAGTACAAGTTCTCGGTTCTACAGTCATGACCAAAAGTGTTGGCACCCCTGAAATTTTTCCAGAAAGTCTATTTCTCCTAGAAAATTGTTGCAATTACAGATGTTTTGTTATACACATTTTTATTTCCTTTGTGTGTATTGGAACAACACAAAAAAACTGAGAAAAAAAGCCAAAAATTTCACACAAAACTCCAAAAATGGGCCAGACACATTTACTGGTTCCCTCAGTTAAATATTTGTTTGCACACCCTTTGGAAGAAATAACTGAAATCAATTTCTTCCTATAACCATCAACAAGCTTCTTAAAGAGGCTCTGTCACCAGTTTTCATCCTATGTCATTAGATATATAGGCACATAGGGCTCTTAATCCTTTCCCCACATATACCTTTATATGCCAGAAGCAATCAGACATTAGCCAGGAAAACGCACTTTTAAAAATATGCTAATGAGGCTTCAGAGTACCGTGGGGAGTGTTCTTCTTGTCTGAGCACCACATCGGCGACGGCCTTCGTGCTCCTAACACCGCCCTGCATCCTATAAACACGCCCCCCTTCTCCTTGATGGACAGCGCTAGACCCTCCGGTCTAGCTCTGAAATCCCACGCCTGCGCATTGACCTGAAGTACGGCGCATGTGCACTACGATTACAGCGCCGAACTCTGCAAGCGCTTTCTATGTAGCGCGCACGCGCCGTCACTTCACTGAACCCGGAAGAAGAAGGGGGGCGTGTTTATAGGATGCAGGGCGGTGTTAGGAGCATGAAGGCCGTCACAGATGCGGTGCTCAGACAAGAAGAACACGCCCCCACGGTGCTCTGAAGCCTTATTAGCATATTTTTAAAAGTGCGTTTTCTTGGCTAATGGCTGATTGCTTCTGGCATATAAAGGTATGTGTGGGGAAAGGATTAAGAGCCCTATGTGCCTATAAATCTAATGACATAGGTTGAAAACTGGTGACAGAGCCTCTTTAAATCTCTCAACTGGAATTTTGGACCACTCTTCTTTTGCAAAGTGCTCCAGGTCTCTCATATTTGAAGGGTGCCTTCTCCCAACAGCAATTTTAAGATCTCTCCACAGGTGTTCAATGGGATTTAGATCCAGACTCATTGCTGGCCACTTCAGAACTCTCCAGCACTTTGTTCCCATCCATTTCTGGGTGCTTCTTGAAGTATATTTGGGGTCATTGTCCTGCTGGAAGACCCATGACCTAGGGCGCAAACCCAGCTTTATGACACTGGGCTCTACATTGCGACCCAATATCCTTTGGTAATCTTCAGATTTCATGATGCCCAAAACATCTTTGAACCTCCACCATATTTTACTGTAGGTATTCTGTATTTTTCTTTGTAGACTTCATTCAGTTTTCGGTAAACAGTAGAATGATGTGCTTTACCAAAAAGTGCTATCTTGGTCTCATCTGTCACAAGATTTTCCCAGAAGGATTTTGACTTACTTACATTTTGGGAAACTGAAGTCTAGCTTTTTTATGTCTCTGTATCATCAGTGGTGTCCTCCTGGGTCTCCTGCCATAGAGTTTCATTTCATCGAAATGTCAACGGATAGTTTGCGCTGACACTGATGCACCCTGCAGGACAGCTTGAATTTCTTTGGAACTTGATTGGAGCTGCTTATCCATCATCCGGACTATTCTGCGTCCACGTCCAGGGAGATTAGTTGCAGTGCCATCGGTTGTAAACTTTTTGACAATGTTGCACACCGTGGACAAAGGAACATAGGATCTTTGGAGATGGACTTGTAAACTTGAGATTGTTGATATTTTTCCACAATTTTGGTTCTCAAGTTCTCTTCTCCTCTTTCTGTTCTCCATGCTTAGTGAGACACACAAGCAAAGAATTGAGTCAACCTCTCCCCTTTTTATCTGGTTTTCAGGTGTGATTTTTATATTGCCCACACCTGTTACCTGCCATCTGCCACAGGTTAGTTTGAATGAGCATCACATGCTTGAAACAAAGCTGTTTACCCACAATTTTGTCTAGCCCATTTTTGGAGTTTTGTGTGAAGTTATGTCCAATTTGCCATTTTCCCCTCTGTTTTTGTGTTGTTCCAATACACATAAAGGAAATAAACATGTGTATCTCTTAATAATATAAAAATGAGTTTCTGTCTGTCTGTTCTCTATGCGCGACCAAACTACTGGACCGATTTTCACCAAATTCGGCACACAGGTACATCAGGTGTCCGGGAAGGTTTTAGACCAGGTCTCATCTCTCTAGGACGTACCGTTCCCGAGATATTCCCAAAATATGATCTCCATTAGCCAACATTACAACTGGGAGCTTTGGTTTTAAACTCCAACTGCCATTCTCTGCAAAGGCACAGGGAGGGCAGGTTTCCATAACAACCAGGTAATTATCAGCAGCTGAGGATCTCATCCATTTCTATTTACTGACACTGTTAAAGGTATTCCAGTTACCATAAATATAACTTATGTTTTTTTCTATTACTACAGTTCAGTAGTAATAAAAGATGTTTTCCTCCACTGCTGCCTATTGCGTGGGCTCATAAATAAGCATGGTATTGACCTTTAATTCAGGCCACCCTAAAAGAAGTACTTAAAACCCCCGCCCCAGGTCTCACTAAGCCACACCCCCAACTCTGTCAGGCCACACCCCCTTTCACTCCGCAGCCAACAGAGATTGAAAAAATAAAGGTAAAAATCAACTTCTGTCAGCTGCAGGGATGGGTGGGAGGTTGACTTTCTTTCTGCAACAACACACACAAACATTAAATAAAATAGATTAAATCCACCCATGCGAAGCGTCTTGCTAATCCACGCCCCCGACTCTGTCAGGTCACGCCCCCTCCCACTCCGCAGCCAATGGGAATTGAAAAAATGAAGGTAAAAATAAACTTCTGTTTGCTGCAGGGGTGGGAGGGTGAATTTCTCTCTGCAACGACACACAAAAATTTTAGATGAAATAGACTGATTATAGACTACAACCGTTCGAAGCCTTTTGCTAAGCCACGCCCCGTCTCTGTCAGGCCACGCCCCCTCTCACTCCGCAGCCATTCTGCAACGACACACAGAAACATTAAATTAAATAAATTAAATGCACCTAAGCGAAGCGCTTTGCTAAGCCACGCCCCGACTCTGTAAGGCCACGCCCCCTGCCACTCCGCAGCCAACAGGGATTGAAAAAATAAAGGTAAAAATCAACTTCTGTCAGCTGCAGGGATGGGTGGGAGGTTGACTTTCTTTCTGCAATGACACACAGAAACATTAAATGAAATAGATTAAATACACCCATGTGAAGCGTCTTGCTAATCCACACCCCCGACTCTGTCAGGTCACGCCCCCTCCCACTCTGCAGCCAATGGGGATTGAAAAAATAAAGGTAAAAATAAACTTCTGTTTGCTGCAGGGGTGGGAGGGTGAATTTCTCTCTGCAACGACACACAAAAATTTTAGATAAAATAGACTAATTATAGACTACAACTGTTCGAATCGTCTTGCTAAGTCACGCCCCCAACTCTGTCAGACCACGCCCCCTCCCACTCTGCAGCCATTCTGCAACGACACACAGAAACATTAAATGAAATAGATTAAATCACCTATGCGAAGCGCTTTGCTAAGCCACGCCCCGACTCTGTAAGGCCACGCCCCCTCCCACTCCGCAGCCAACAGGGATTGAAAGAATGAAGGGAAAAATAAACTTCTGTCAGCTGCAGGGGTGGGAGGGTGAATTTCTTTCTGCAATGACACACAAAATTTTAGATGAAATAGACTAATTTCAGACTACAACCGTTCGAAGCATCTTGATAATCCACACCCCCAACTCTGCCAGGCCACGCCCCCTCCCACTCCGCAGGCAACAGGGATTGAAAAAAATCAGCTGCAGGGGTGGGAGGGTGAATTTCTCTCTGCAACGACACACAAAAATCGTAGATGAAATTGACTAATTTTAGACTACGACCATTCAGTACTAATAAAAGATGTTTTTTTTCCACTGCTACCCATGGCGGGTCCCCATAAATTACCATGTCATCGACCTGTAATTCATGCCACTCTGACCCCACCCCAGATCTCGGGAAACCACGCTCCGACTCTGTGAGGCCACGCCCCCTCCCACTCCGCAGCCAACGGGGATTGAAAAAATGAAGGTAAAAATCAACTTCTGTCAGCTGCAGGGGTGGGAGGGAAGTTGGATTTCTTTCTGCAACAACATACAGAAACATTAAATGAAATAGATTAAATATACCCGTGCAAAGCAATGGTTTCTTCCACTGTTACCCATGGCGTGTCCTCATAAATTACCATGGCATCGACCTGTAATTCTGGCCACCATCAAAAGAAGGACTTAAAACCCCGCCCCAGGTCTTGCAACGTCACGCCCCCGACTCAGTCAGGCCATGACCCCTCCCGCTCCGCAGCCAATGGAGATTGAACAATTGAAGGTAAAAATCAACATCTGTCAGCTGCAGGGATGGGAGGGAGGATGACTTTCTCTCTGCAACGACACACAGAAACATGAAATGAAATAGATTAAATATACCCGCGCAAAGCAATGTTTTCTTCCACTGCTACCCATTCTGTTTCCTCAAATTACCATGGCATTAACCTATAATTCAGGCCACCCTGAAATGAAGGACTTAACCCCCCCCCCCCCCCGTGTCCCATTAAACCACACCCCCTCCCACTCCGCAGCCAATAGGGATTGAAAAAATGAAGGTAAAAATCCATTTCTGTCAGCTGCATTGACTTTCTCTCTGCAACGACACACAGAAACATTAAATAAATAGATGAAATATACCCAGGCGAAGCCGGGTCTTTCTGCTAGTAACATATAATTTTCTGGGAGAAATGCCTCATTTTCTGGAAAAATTTCAGGAGTCCCAACACTTGCGGCCATGACTGTGTAATGTTGAATGGAATAGCAGCACACATGTATGACAACTGCTCCATTCAATTGGGGAAACATGGGGCATGATTCAAGGGAACCTCCCCCACCCCCCAAGTCGTACCCCCACCTACTAGATCTCATGGAAGTCGAGGAGGATGGCCTCAGTGTGACATGATTTCTGCCATGGCCGAGGCCATTGATTGGCTGGCAATGGTGACATGTATGTAGTTGGCACGCCACACTTTCAGTCCAGCAGGGGTAGAGGCGGAGAAGGAGAAGGGAGTTTGGCGCTGGGCCCAGAGTGCCTGTGGCAGGTGAGACTATTTTCTTTTAACTTTTGCAGTTATAGCCATTTGAACAGGGGTTCCCAGTCTTGGAGAGCCCCTTTAACATTTTGCTGGGAGAAACAGTACATTAAAGTGATAATAAACCGTGTCATGGTTTCCTTTATTAATCATTTGCTCACTCTAAATTTACACGACTAGACTAAAACAAAATGAAAAGAGGAGTATATTTTGTCTTCAGCATGTTTTCTGGCATCCTGGGTGGCTTCACATTACATTTAAAAAAAGAAGCAGCATTTTATATTGCCTTTTTTTTCTGGACTAAAAGACATGGCAACCAGATGTTACGTGTTCTTCTATAGGGAATTTTGAAATGCACCACAAACACTGCGATTTTTTAGAGGTGTTTTAAGACAGTTTTCTGGTGTTTTTTGGTCCCTTAGAATCCCATGGCATGGTGTTTTTCCTTAGACTTGCCTATAGGAAAAAAAAAGAAAAAATGCAAATAAAACATTGAGGCAGATTTACTAATCCTGTAGATGACTGTGTAGATCTGTACAATCAGGGGTGTACATAGAAATCATTGGGCCCCATAGCAAGAATCTGAATGTGCCCCCTAACTCCGCCCATTACCCAACCCCTGGCCCATCCTACCACCTGCCCTGGCTCCTCCCCTTACACCCCCCCCCCCCCCGTTGTATTCCTACTGACCCAAAGAATGAAGAGCATAGGTCAGTTTTGTCGCAAAGGGAACACCGCAGGAACAAAACCCGTAAATCGGTGGAGGAATTTTTTTTTTTTTCCAATTCCACCCAATTTGGACTTTTTTTCCCGCTTCCCACTACATTGTATATTAAAATACAACTTGTCCCGCAAAAAACAAGCCCTCATATGGATATCTAAACGGAAAAATAAAAAAAGTTATGGCTCAACAAAAAAAACCTCCTGTATCCTAAGGGTTAAAGGTGTTATCTAACCCACATTATGCCCCCCAAAATGCCCAGTCACCGCATACACAATACTTATGCCTAGTGGGGGGGAAGCAGCCAATACCAGGCCGCGTCAGAAATGAGCCTCCTTAGCTTCACCCACGATTCTAGAAAGGCTTGTTCCCATCGTTGCCTGCTATTGACTGCGCCCCATGTCGCTGGATGTTTTTATCCATGTTATGGGGGGAATGCAGTGGCGGCTGTGCATGCATCAGAACTGCAATGCGGGTGCAGGGGAGTGAGATAAGTAAGGTGCCCGGCAGGGGCGTACTGCCTGGGCAGTTTTGGGGGCATTAACTCCTTCCCGGCTGATGGTGGGCAGTTTGAAACACTGTCCTGTGGGGAAGGGGGGTGGGTTACATTGTCCGGAGTCTTCTATGAGCCCACAGTGCCCCCCACCCTCAACCCCACAGAAACTCCTACTGCCTGCTGCTGCCCTCCCCAAGAATACCCATTATATAATCCAAGTCAGTTTTCCAACCGTTTTGCCTGGCTGGAGAGGTCCTCTTACTGTGCGCACTAGTCTACTGCCAGCTGGAACTTCCAAGACTTGTGACTTGTGACTTCCAAGACTTGCGACGGGGCCTGGCGGGTGATTGAGGCAGGTGGCAGGCGGCTGCACATGACAGACGCATATATCTTCCAGCTGGGTGCGCGCCTGCTGCTTGCCAGCGATACACTGGCCAGCGCAGCAGCAGACGCAGTGCCTGGGTCCAGGGAGCGCGCAACCGCCCTGCTGCTGGGATCATGAAAAGGGAGGGGGGTCACTGATATGGGCGATTCTGTATAAAACTTACAGCAGGGCCCGCCGGCTTGTGTGCAGACAATGTAAGGGGTGGGGCCTCCCATGCGCTCCGGGCCCCCCTGTGCCGCGGGCCCCATAGCAGTGGCGTGGTCTGCCTATACTGGCGGTACGCCACTGTGTACCATATTTAACACAGTGGTTAAAGGAGTTATCCAAGACTAAATCAGACCTCCAGATGTGGCCAACCTGCGGTGGTGATGATACTCACCTTGTCCCCACCGCTGGACTTGTTCTGTGTGGCTGCTGGACCGATGCTCCCCTCTGCACCAATATCAACATCAATTGATGGGGGGGACAAGCGGTTACCGAATCCAGAGGTGAGGACCAGGTGAGTATCATCACCACCATGGGTCGGGTACATCCAAAGGTCTGATTTAGTCTCGGATAACCCCTTTAAGGCTGGATGATACATCTGGTGCATGGATAGATACTTTTGTCAAAGTTTATACCAATATATGTTGCATCTAAAGAATGTCACTCCAAAAAAGTCCCCCAAAAGGCCTAGTGTGGCAGTGCCATTTCGGCAGGTTCACACAGAGTTTTTTGTAGGAGGTTTTGAGGCAGATATTCCTGCAGGTTTTTCAGCCAAAACTAGTGGATATAGCAGGAAGGAGAAGTATAAGTGCTTCCTTTATATTTCCAATTCTTTTCGAATACACTTCTGGTTTTGGCTGAAAAACCTGAAGAAAAATCTGCCCTTAAAACCTCCTCCAAAAAACTCTTGCCCTATGAAACCACACATAGGTATTTTGTGTCGTTTTTCTGCACTTTTGTGTTTTTTAAACCCGTGTTTATTGTTGAAAAAACGCCAGCTCCAGTGGTTAGCTGAAAGTCTACGAAAATACGAAATATTGTCACCATGTTAGAGCAGTGGCCTTTTTTGTCAGTCTTCTTTATAAGAGAAAGTGCCTGGAAATAAAAGCCATCCACACATTTGTTTTGAAAAAAAAACGCCATAAAATTCATGTGGTGTGCAAGTGGCTTCTATAATTTTTTTTTTAATGGTTAAAAGATGCCAACCCCAATTCTTGGGTGCAGGGGCCTTCTGCTGAATGTGTCATGATATTTTAGTTATAGTTTAGTTAAAATGCCAACATTTCCTATGTGCCGCGGGCCCCATAGCAGTGGCGTGGTCTGCCTATATTGGCGGTACGCCACTGTGTACCATATTTAACACAGTGGTTAAAGGAGTTATCCAAGACTAAATCAGACCTCCAGATGTGGCCAACCTGCGGTGGTGATGATACTCACCTTGTCCCCACCGCTGGACTTGTTCTGTGTGGCTGCTGGACCGATGCTCCCCTCTGCACCAATATCAACATCAATTGATGGGGGGGACAAGCGGTTACCGAATCCAGAGGTGAGGACCAGGTGAGTATCATCACCACCACGGGTCGGGTACATCCAAAGGTCTGATTTAGTCTCGGATAACCCCATTTGTTTTGAAAAAAAAAAACGCCATAAAATTCATGTGGTGTGCAAGTGGCTTCTATAATTTTTTTTTTAATGGTTAAAAGATGCCAACCCCAATTCTTGGGTGCAGGGGCCTTCTGCTGAATGTGTCATGATATTTTAGTTATAGTTTAGTTAAAATGCCAACATTTCCTATGTACAAGTTAAATGGAATAAAAGTGACCCATAATGAGCTACATACATTCAGACGTACAATAGACAGAAAAATTTCCAAAAATACTGAGCTCTATGTGTGGCAAGACACTAGTTCTATGATATATAGAATCTCCGATTATCAGAGAGCAGCAGAGAGACTTCTGCACTTACGGTAATGCCCACCTCTTTTCCTAACCAATGCAATTGTTTCAGCTGAGGCAATGAAACTGGAAGACAAACTAACTGTTTGACTGTTACTTTTGTACTAAACACATTATTTCCCTTTCTTGTCCTGACAGGAAGGGGGAGGGAGATTTTTTTTTTTTTTTTTGCTTATGTTTCCAAACAGGAAAATAGAAAGCCAGCACAAAGATTCGGTGAACATGACCACTTTGCAGAAAATGAGTCTGCAGAATATTTCAGCCTGTTACTCATCTTCTCTGGACCATGCTGATGAAGGAATCCAACTTATTAGTAAAACGAATTTCAAAAAGAAATGTCGTGAAAAGACTACCTGTTTTAAGGAGAAAGGTTTGATCTAGTGTAGTTTGTATAAAAAAAAGTTTAGATAAGACAAATAAAAATTAAAAAATGCGATAGGATATAGCTTGGTCTTCAGGGATCATTGTGTGGTGTGTATGTTGTGTTATTTTTATCCCCATTTTGTTCTCCTTAGTTTTGAAGTCACATTCAAAGAATGAAATATAAAAAGTTGTTTGGAGGAAAAAAAATAGTTTCCAGGAGTACAATATTGATCCTCAGCATAGGTTATGAATAGAGATGAGCGAGCGTACTCGGCCAAGCGTACTCGGGAGCAATTTTCGAGTAGTAGCGTACGCATCTTCTAATCTATACGCTAATGCGTACGCATCTTATAACCTGTATACTAATGCCATAGCATCTTATAAATTTGTACGCTAAGGCTACTTTCACACTAGCGTTTTAAAATTCCGGTATTGAGTTCCGTCATAGGGGCTCAATACCAGAATAAAACGCTTCAGTTTTGTCCCCATTCATTGTCAATGGGGACAAAACTGAACTGAAGACAATGGAATGCTCCTGAAAGCATTCCGTTCCGTCTTCAGACCGGAGAACAAACCGCAGCATGCTGCGGTTTGCTCTCCGGTCCAGGCATCCGCACCAAGACGGATCCGGAATGACCCCCAATGCAAGTCAATGGGGGTGAATCCGTCTGGTGTGACCATAATGGTAACCGGATCCGCCCTCCATTGACTTTCAATGGAGTCCATTACGGATCCGGCTACACATAGACACATACAGACACAGACATACACATAAACATACACATACACACACATATAGACATACAAACACACATACATACTTACATGCTCCCCGGCAGGTCTTCGGAGCGTCAGAGGGACAGGACGGCTCACACAGGTCACGATTTCCCACAGCGCCCTCTGCTGGGCGCCTGGTGGAATCATGACGATTCCACCAAGCGCCCAGCAGAGGGCGCTGTGGGGAATCGTGACCTGTGTGAGCCGTCCTGTCCCTCTGACGCTCCGAAGACCTGCCGGGGAGCATGTAGGTATGTATGTGTGTTTGTATGTCTATATGTGTGTGTATGTTTATGTGTATGTATGTACTGTGTGACATGTGTGGGGCCGGAGCGCGGTTCCGGCTCCACACATGTCACTGCGGCAGGCCTGATCCGGCAGCACCCTTCACCTGCCGGATCAGGCCTGCCGCCAGTGTGAAAGTAGCCTAATGTGTACAAATTAAAAGATGCGTACGCATTAGCGTACAGATAAGAAGATGCGTACGCTACTACTCGAAAATTGCTCCTGAGTACGCTCGGCCGAGCATGCTCGCTCATCTCTAGTTATGAATAACAGATCGTCTCACAGGACCTACACCAATCAGCTGTTTGAAAGCATACCGAGCACAGTGCCGTACATTGTATAGTGCATTACTTTATATAAAGCTTCTTTTACACTTAGGGCTCATGCACACGACCGTATGTATTTTGCGGTCCGCAAAAAACAGATCCACAAAACATACAGATGACGTCCGTGTGCATTCCATATTTTGCGGAACAGAACAGCTGGCCCCTAATAGAACAGTACTATCCTTGTCCATAATGCGAACAACAATAGGACATGTTCTATTTTTTTACAGAACGGAAATACGGAAACGAAATGCACACGGAGTAACTTCGGTTTTTTTGGGGACCCATTGAAATGAATGGTTCCGCATACGGTCTGCCAAAAAAACGGAACGGACATGGAAAGAAAATACGTTTGTGTGCATGAGCCCTTAGGTTATAAGTTCCAGCAGGCTGTTTCAGCAGAGAACAGTCTTCCGGAACTCTCTAGATCCCGTATTGCCAGATGTTATTGCAATGTCCGCCCACCATTCACTATAATGGGGTTTGGCGGGGAATTGTGGTAACTTCTGGCAATGCCAGATCCAGAGAGCTGTGTATTGCAATGTATTGTGTCTTCTGTATTGCAACGTTTCATGCGTGTCATTGTAACATATAAAATGGTGGGTTTTAAGGCCAGTGCAACTGATCAGCACACTGTGAACATGAGGGTGCCAAAGCGATAAGGAGGTGCCTGGTCATAAATTTATTTCTGATTTTTTTTAAAAAAATTTATGCTCGATTTGCTTTCAACGTGTCAACTAAGGTTATACTGATATAATTAGATATGTTGTAATAATATGATCCAAACTCTAGGAGCTTTTCTTCCCTAGTACAGTACACAGTACATCAGTGTAGGAATGTGGGAGTTATCATGCAATGACTAACAAGGGAAATCTGCATCAGTTCAATAAGAAACCATGTGATATGTACCTTTTCCTAGTGCATATTGTGTTGTGTAAAGAACAAGTGTGTTGGAATTCAGCATCCTTAAAGGGGCTGTCTCACTTCAGCAAGTGGTATTTATTATGTAGAGAAAGTTAATACAAGGCACTTACTAATGTATTGTTATTCTCCATATTGCCTCCTTTGCTGGCTGGATTCATTTTTCCATCACATTATACACTGCTTTATCCATGGTTACGACCACCCTGCAATCCATCAGTGGTGGCCGTTCTTCCACACTATAGAAAAAAATGCCGGCCTCTCTGGTTGCCGGGACTGTGGGAGCGCTCATAGGCTGGTGCTTTTTTCTATAGTGTACAAGCACAACCACCACTGCTGGATTGCAGGGTGGTTGTAACCATGGAAATGAGCAGTATATAATGTAATGGAAAAATGAATCCAGCCAGCAATGGAGACAATATGGACAATCACAATACATTAGTAAGTGCCTTGTATTAACTTTCTCTACATGATACATGTAATTTCCTGAAGTGACACAACACCTTTAAGCCTCATTCACGCCTTCACTGCCTGTGAAGGATCTGTTTTGTGGTCCGTTTTTTGCTGTCCATGTGTGTTTCACAGACACTGTACAGCTGAAAAATAATTTTCAATGCATTTCTTCCTAATAATATATGAAACACGGATGGCATCCATGTTGCATCTGTGGTTTTCATGGACCCATAGACTATAATGGACGTGGTGGACCCATAAAATAGAGCATGCTTCCGTTCTATAAACATGGACCCAATGACCGTCGTAAAAACTGATGTGTGAATACACATATTAAAATGAATGGGTTAATACGCTGTCCGTGGATAACATGTACAGCACAGGTACGTGGAACACTGACGTGTGAATGAGGCTTTTGGGTGCTGCCACATGTTCAGGCTTTTTGGAAATCAGTAGGTAAAAGCTGTCTCTACCCAAAACATAAATGAAATTGTGTAACAATAATAAAAATAATAAAACACCTTCAGTCCCTTTAATTGTGACTGTTATGGATGTCTTTTCATAGGATTACTGGAATGGTTTTGGTTGAAGAATGTCTTTGACCTTCCACTCAGGAAGGCTTCATGACTGATCTATAAACAGCTCTTAGGAGTAGGTATTTACAGGTCAATAACCAGTGACAAATGACTGCACATACAGTATCTTCTTAATAGGGTAGTGGAGGATTTTTTTTAAATCATGCCCCATTTCTCAAAGTTCGAGCTGGAAGAAAAATACAATTCTGGTGATGTACATCAGTGCCCCCTGACAGTGCTGATTTGAATACTAGGATTCTCTAGCTGGCAGCTACTGGGTCCATGAGGACCATACATACCTTGGCAGAAAAAATATATATTTATAATATGACCTGGCCCTTTTCTCCTATAGACCTCCATTGTTTTTTTTTTTGTTTTTTTTGCAGCTTTTAAAAAAAATACACATGTGCAATGTGTGTTGGCTTTTTTAATGGCATTTACACATGCAGTCTTTTGTACCAATGTACAATTCCCCATACTGCTTTACAGAGGAAAAGAATGTGAAGGATAAAAAAAAAATTCAAAAATGCCAAGTACTAGCACACTATATGGGCAAAAACGCCCAGAAGTTACATAAGGGTCTATGGGAATTGTGAATTATTAAACACAGCAGAGACATGCATTTTGTTGGTGTGACCTGTTTTTAATCCTTAGGCCACTTTCACATGAGCGTGACGGATTTCGTCCGGATGCATTCAGGAAAACTCAAACTATTTTGCAAGCAAGTTCAGTCAGTTTTGTCTGCGATTCAGTTGTTCAGTTTTTTTCGCGCGGGTGCAATGCGTTTTTCACGCGCGTGATAAAAAACTGAAGGTTTACAAACAACATCTCTAAGCAACCATCAGTGAAAAACGCATTGCATCCGCACTTGCTTCACTGAAGCCCCCACATCACGACTAGTATCACTGGCCTGGGCGGAGCTAAGCTCTGTTCACTTGAATGGAGCTTAGCCCTGTCCAGGCCAGTGATACTAGTCGTGACGTCACTGCGCCTGAGGGAAACACAGAGAAGGCGGTGGCGCATCTGGAGCTGGATAGATCATCAGCATCTGATCAGCAAGGTTCCAATACCCGGGACCCCCGCCGATCAGCTGTTTGAGAATGCAGCAGCGCTAGAGCCTTCCTTCTGTTTCCCTCAGGCCCAGTGACATCACGACTAGTATCACTGGCCTGGGCGGGGCTAAGCTCCATTCACTTGAATGGGGTTTAGCCCCACCCAGGCCAGTGATACTAGTCGTGATGTCACTGGGCCTCAGTCAGACCCCCCGCCAATCAGATGCTGATGATCTTCAGTTAAAAAGAACTACTTTTTTAAATCGCAGTATGCTCTTGTTCTGGCATTTTTTCCTGGTGTTTTTGCCCCTAGTCATCTATTGTTTCTTTTGCATTACTTGAAATAAAGCACAAATGCCACTGTGTGTTGCATATGCATATCGATGAGATTTTTGCATGGCATTTTTTTGTACCAATGTATTTCTTCCACACTGCTCTGCGACATTACAGGGTGGGTGAGGCACATACATAATTCCATTAATTTTCCTATGAAAAAAAAGCAAGGCATATGAAAAAATTATTAAAAATGCCAGAAACACTATATGGGCCTTCAAATGCCTAAAATAAGACCATCAGCAACATTTTTTTAGACCTTTTTTTGGCCCAAAAAAACACAAAACCGTGTGGGGCAGCACCGTTACACTGGCAAATCACGGCCTGACTATAGGTTTAATAACATAACTCAAACTCACAGCATCATAGGAATCTGGAATTTGTGGTCCTTAGGGCTCATGCAAACAAGCGTGTGCATTCAGTGCCCGTGCTGTGGACCGCAATTTGCGGTCCACAATGCACGGGCACTGACATTGGGGCCACCGCATGCGGATCGTGGACCCATTCATTTGAATGAGGTCCGCGATCCACATCTGACGGTGCACTCCGCAAAAAAGTAGTGCTTGCGCTACTTTTTTGCTGTGTGGAGGCACGGCCAGAAACACCACGGAAGCACACGTGGTGTCCCGATCCGTGCCTCCGCTCCGCGTCTCCCAGATTGCGGACCCATTCACTTCAATCCGTGATCCGGCCGTGTGCATGAGCCCTTATAGAGACTCATAAAGTGTGCCTATATTATACTCATGTGAAACCAGCTGAATAGGTAAACCACGCTTAACCTATAAAAATATGGGAGCGTTATGCATTTTGTGGCTATTTCTAATATTAAAGTGATACTAGCTTTTTGTAAGTTTTGGATTAGAGTAAGAATAGTTCCACTCACTTACACTTCATTGTACAGCTGTAGCCTCTTTCTTACTATTTGATAACTATATCCGGCTCCTGATGCTCGAGCATTCACTGAGGCAGCTGAAACATCCTCCTAGCAGTGGATGTGCCGTCTCCAGTAGTCAGAGATGAACAGATACAAGCTGTTTAATAGGTCTGCTTCTGGGGACGTTGAAAGGGAAGAAGAAGGAGAAACAGGATGGGGGAAGTGCTGAATGCTTTGCATGTGCTGCTCAGACCATCTCTCTATAATCATCCACTTCTACTGGACTATTGTATACTGTAGGAAAGTGAAAAACCACATTGGTGTTGATTGATTTTTTGCCTTAAGTAAAGCCTGTAGACGGGCAGATTTTCTGGCAGATGATGGCTAATGAACGTTCGTAGTAATGCTTGTTAGCGCTGATGTGGCAGTATAATACTGCCACCCATTACCCGATGAATAATCTTTTGACAGGTTTAAAAATTATCGATTGCAGGGGGCAGATTATTGTGTCTAATCACGATCTGCTGCCGGCAAACAACGATTCAGTATAGCGAAGAGCAATGGCATAACGATCGCTCCTCTCTATATTGAGGAGTAGATCACATGTAATAGCAGCAGTCTCCTCCACTAGCGAACAGGCAATTGCTACAAAGGAACGCTTCCTTATCAACTATCGCCTGCAGAATCAGGCTGTCTAACACAGCCTTAAAAAACCTGAGAGATTAAGTGAATACTGTACAGAAAATCCCAGCATCTGTTAAAAATTATGTTTGTTGATTATTTGGTTCCAGTCAAGAATTGTACTGTTATCTTAAAAGGGTATAGGGAATAGGGACCAATCAGATTGGTGGGAGTCCTACCACTGGGACCCCCACCGATCACGAGAGCAGGGGCCCGGTACCCCCTTCAGGCCCCTTCTGCTTCCCTGAAATGACCAGAGCGGCCAAGCTCTCTACTCCCGGTCATTTCAGGTAAACGGCAGAGGATATGGGGCCCCCATTCTCGTGTTTGTGGGGATTGCGCAAAATGCAGAATCTACAGGGCTGGTATCCATGTTTTGAACGCAAAACAGGCAACGGTAATGTGAATGAGCCATAATGATGTGACATGAACAGGGACACAGAGGTCCATCAGAAGACCATTTCATGTGGAATTGACTTTGAAGACAATCATCTACTTCTAGGATTATTTTATGGGTTAAGCCACAAATTAGACCTTATTGATCAAAGTGAAATGATGAAATTATAAATGGACCTGTGTATAGATGGAAAATTGTTTCCTCTGTTGTGTCGAAGGCTCTGGCATTGACTCAGGCAGCAATGCCTAGACCTTCATGTGCTGTCTCTGGCAGGCATTGTATTGCCCCTTACATGGGGAGAATACTAAGGTGTTATGGCATTCCATGCTATTCATCTTAAAAAAGTT
Source organism: Rhinella marina (assembly GCA_900303285.1). Classification (NCBI taxonomy): domain Eukaryota; kingdom Metazoa; phylum Chordata; class Amphibia; order Anura; family Bufonidae; genus Rhinella; species Rhinella marina. Next base: position 183,786 of record ONZH01002726.1, read on the forward strand.
AAAAGTTAATACTTTTAGTGTGAACAGAACAGTGTGAATAGGGTGAACAGAGTTTTATAAAATGGAATGTAAACACAAAAGAGTTTGCACTTATTGCTGCGGTTTTGCAATGCGGTTATTGGCTGTGTGGTTTTTGCAGGTGTAACCTATTAAAATCCATGTTTCAAGTGTGAACAGTGTACACCTAACTGCATTGCAAAACTACAGCAGTTTGCAGTAATTGACCACTTGGCACACTAGCTATGCAGCATGCAGCTTTAAATGGGTGGTCTCATGAACACAACTCCTGTCCATATGCACTTCATAGAGGAGGGTAGTCACCGATTGTCGCAGTAGCCACATTCAAAGGGATTGTCTCTAATATGACTTCCCCTTTAACTTGATATATAAGAACAGTTCAGTTTAGCAGACTGGACAGTGGTCATTATCAGGGGCGGTCTTGGCATTTCTGGGGCCCTAAGCGAAGTTATGTCCGGGGGCCCCCACCCCCCAATGATGCACCACGCCCCTGATGACACGCCCTCTGATGACACCCCCCCCAATGGCACGCCCCCCCCACACATCAAAGACTGGGACTAGAGCATGCTCGGGTGGAATTTGGGTGCGCTTTTTCAAATCTGCACGCTAATTCATATGCATATTTTAGTATGAACACTAATGTGTATGCATTTTATAAATTAGTACGCATTAGTGTACTAATTTATAAAATGAGTACGCATTCGGACAAATGCAGTACGTGACAGCTGGGCGGGCGGTCTTGGACACCAGCACAAGAGCGGAGCGTGGGGGCCCCCTTGGACGTCGGGGGCCCTATGCGAATGCATAGGATGTGTGGTGCCCAAGACCGCCCCTGGTCATTATGTAAACTGGTAACTCTCCTATCAGTGGGTTACACCAAGACTGGTATGTCATTAGTTCTAGTGAACTGATGGATTGCACAGGAGCCTAAGGTTACAGCCACACTTGAACTTTTTTAATGCAGGTTTTTGAAGCCCAAATCAGGATTGGATCATTAAAAGACAAAGGCCGTGAGTTATCATTCCTTCACTCCAGATTTCTGGCGTCAAAAAGTCGCAAAATAGGGCTTTTACTCCAAATTACATTACTCCAAATTTGTAATGTTGTGGAAAAGTGGGTGTGGTTAGCTATATTAATGAGTTTCACTCCAGATTTCTCATTGAGGCCTCTTTCACACGACAGTATTTTTTGCGGGCTCCGATCCGCATTTTTCACATGAAAAATGCGGACCCATTCATTTCTATGGGCCCGCAAAAAATGCGGACAGCACACCGTGTGCTGTCCGCATCCGTTGCTCCGTTCCGTGGCCCACAAAAAAAAATAAAGCATGTCCTATTCTTGTCCGTGTTACGGACAAGAATAGTACTGTTCTATTAGGGGCCAGCTGTTCCGTTCCGCAAACTACGGAATGCACACGGATGCCATCCGTTGTTTTTGCAGATCCGCAATTTGCGGACTGCAAAACACAACGTTCGTGTGAAAGAGGCCTGAGCCGCAGTCTCACTCCAGTAGGAGGGTGGAGTAAGAAAACTGGAGTAGCTGTTCCAGTCAAAGGTGTTAGGTTTAGGCCTCATGCACACAAATGTGTGTACCCCATGCCTGTGCTGAAGACTGCAAATAACGTTTCTAGCGTAGTCACTTGAATGGGTCAGTGATCCGCAAGATTCAGTCCGCACCGCAAAAAAACAGACGTGGTGGAAAATCCCAGCGACGTGATGTGTGCCTCCGCTCTGCACCGCTCTGTATCTTGTGGATTGCAGACCCATTCAAGTGAATGGGTCCGCATCCGTGATACGGAGCAAACAAGGCCGGTGCCTGTATAAAGCAGACCCGCTGTTTGTGGGCCGCAATATTGGCACAGACCACACACATGGATGCACATTACACTTATAATGCTATCTAACCATAAAATTACCTAATAAATAAAAACATAACACTTGAATTTTGGTGAACTGGCCGCAATGCTTTATTATGAGTTACCCAAAATAAATAACCATATAATAAATAATTAATTTAAATAATTTAGCATAAATAATTAATAAATTAACCCTTAAATTACCAGTTAAAAACCATTAGACCACAATCCACTCAGCAAGAGTTGAGTGATAAATCCCACTAATAAAGCATGCGACAAAGAATTATTTAATTTCTAGGGAGGGCGGGCGGGCGCAGATCAGGTCCTCTTCAGACTGGCACCTCAGCTCCTCAGATGCCACCTTTTTAAACAGTTCATTTTCCCGCCGTCAGGAGCAACCGCAAATCAGGAACCTGGATTTCTCCCCCAGCAACCAAGCCAGCCAATCAGGACGGACCCAGCTCTTCAGCAATGCAGCTCCAAACCAGCTGAAACCGGTTCTTCTACACTCAGGTAAAGATTACAAACCTGAGGTAATTTTTACCTGTGAAGTAAAATATAAGAAAAAAGGGGGGGGGGGAGATAACCAAAAAACACCAGAAAAATGCCCTAAAACCAATAAAAACTAAAAAGTGTATGTGCACCCATGTGTCCCCCAAGCTAATCGCTCTGGGGGGCCAATACATTCGTGTGCATGCACCCTTAAGGATAAGACAAATTTATCAAACAACATGCAACATTTGATAAATGTGGTATGCCAACGCAAACTCAAGTATGAAGGATAGATACTACTTCTATTTTTTTTAATCTACTTCTGGTTTTGGCTTCAAAAACTGCATCCAAAAACCTGAACGTGTGGCCGTACCCTTTGATGAGACTTTAAATTGCTTCCTAATTTATGCACAGTGGATTAAATACTTAGATGAATGAGGATGTTTTAAGCAGTAAAATAAATACTCCCTTTGGGAGGGGCAAGGTTAGCTGCTTTCCCTAATCTTACCCCACCCCTTGAAAAACTACCATTAAGGCTACTTTCACACAAACGTTGACGTTGTGTTTTGTGGATTTGCATATTGCGGATCCGCAAAACACTGATACCGGCCCATGTGCTTTCCGCAATTTGCGGACCACACATGCGGAGGATATCAAAGAAATGCCTATTCTTGTCTGCAATTGCAGACAAGAATAGGGCATGTTCTATTCTTTTTGCGGGGCCGTGGCATGGAGCAAAATATGCGGCTCGGATCCCGCATAAACTACTGTTGTGTGAAAGAAGCCTTACAGTACACTTAAGGCGGTATTATACTGCCTGATGTACAGGCAGTGCGAGCGCCGATGTATGATGAAACATCCATTGGGGCTTGTTTGCACCGACCCTGATTACACAGGCCTATGCAAGCAGGAACGATTAGTTTCTCCTTCATTCAATTTTCCTGATTATCTGCAGCACATCCTTACAGCGGGAGATGTACTGCCGATAATCGAGCACTTTCCATCCTGATAAAAGATGCACAGCAAGCGATGAGTGAACCTTTGCTCATTCAGTGGTTGATCGACTGCTCGATTCCTATGAACACTTGTTCCCAATAATCGTCCAGTCTAATAGGCTCTTTACTAACAAATTTTCACTGGGTCCCAGATGTTATTTCTCTCTCTATTTCTGCTTGGACTGAAATTGAGGGTACCACGAATCCATATGCCTCACTATCCTTTCTAGTGTAACAACATCGGGGGGAAATTTATCCTTAGACCTAACACTTTTGTCTAGAAAAGCTAATCCGGTTTTCCTACTCCACCCACCTACCAAAGTGAGTGGTATAAAAATGCCAAAAAATGTTTGCAAGTGAGCCCAAAAAATTGTAAAAGCCCTATTTTGCTACTTTTTGAAGCCATAATTCTGAAGTGAAGACATGGTAAATCAGGACCCAGGTCTCCGTGCCAGATCTGTCACATGCCAGGCATCATCTGGGTTACTAAGTGCTGTCTTCAGCATATTATGGCTGCTTCTGAGCAGGTAAACCATATTTGTTTATTATGGAGTCTGGAAACCTGCTGCCTTATGGGAACTCCACTTTTAAATTCACGTTCTACAGCTTGATCTTTTTCATGATGCACATTGTTTCGTTTTACAACTATCATGGTATCCTTGAAGGGGTTAAGCATTAGACTTCTGTTGGAAATGCACTGCCTTTTTCCGGGTGTGGCTGAAGCGATCTCCAGGTCTGCCTGTAAAACAATGTACTTGCAGGCATCCCAGTAACATAAGCTATCAAAAACAAGAAGAGGAGATCTAAAGCACAATAGAGTATACATTTTCTACACTCATAATAGCAATGTAATACTTGGAGGATCAGTAACTGGAAGATGAAAACGAAGGCTCAAACATAAAGCTGTCTGGTTTTATCTCTTTGCATTGTGTGTTTGTGAACTTTTGCTTATCAGCACCGAAAAGATGTGTTTAAACCAGTCTGACAGCTTTTTCAACAAGTTGCACAGTGGAGGGACCTTGACTAAACTGTTTTCAGAACAGTATCATCACGAAGAACTGAAGGAAAGGAGAACTGTTGACAGCTTTAAAACCAGTTGTTTCCCTTGCTATTGCTGGGCATACATTAGGCCTTGGCTTGATGATGGCTATGTCACATGATTTTTGCCATTCGTTCTTTTTGGAGTCTAAGTCCAGCAGGGAAAGGTTGTACAACTTGAAAGGTGCAACAGTCCATTATACAATTTGAGTTGCGAGACTTCTCTCTGGCTAGGGTCACACAACAGAAGTTAAAATCTAGCCTTGGCCTTAAAATCCACCTCCTAGATATGATTGGGGTTTCTAAAGAAATGAAAAATCTTCTCTTCTCTGTAAACAGTCTCCAAAACTTGGGTTGGCACTTCTCAGAGAAATGTGTCATTGAGTCTTGAGGTTCTACATGTAAAGGCATGTGTTTTGGAGTCTCCGTTCAGGCCTCTGTCGCAGATTCCACCAAAAAGAGTGGACAAAAAGTCCTGCATGTAGCCCTTTTTTGTACTAAAAACAGACGTTATGAGGTGTTTGTTTTAGGTATGTGGCGGCACTTCCATTATTTTTATTGTTCTGATCCTCTAACGGTGCAAAACAACAGAAAGTAGCCTAACACATGTTTCCTAGCTGTCAAATGGCCACATTTTAGGATACATATGAAGATTATAAAGGTTTATGGTGATCTAATTTTGGTTCAGTAGAATCACAGGGGAAAGCAGTACATTTTTTACTGTTTTACATGGGAGTATGTTGCAGGATCAGACATGGTTTACCGATGCTTACAAAGGAGCTGTATGCAGAAACCAGTAGAATATTTTTAATCAAGAAAAAAACATAAAAAAAAGCCATAAAACTGTACTTCACTTTTGCTACATGGTCATTGCATATTTGGCAATGGAGGAGTGGTACACAGTCAGCCAGCCTGTGAGGTAGCAGAGTATGTTTTCTGGTTGGCACAGTGGGAAACCTGCAGGATGGGCCTAGCAGACGCGCCCTGTGTGGCATGTCTAAAGTTTTTTATTATATAAGGTACAGTGCGGAATAGCGCCGAGCAGTGCAGTGCAACTGCATGCCAGCATAATATTGCCCGTGTACCATCTCTGGTCTATCGAGTCCGGCGCTGAATGTCAGTAAACCTGCTCTCTGCTGGAACAGACTATGGGATCATCTCACCGGAGATATAAATTTAGCCTAACAATAAAAATTGACTGACAGTTCTTAAAAGGGTTGTTTTTAATAGCTAAAAGCCCCCCCACCACCACCACCACCATCACCACCACCATCACCACCTTTTCCAATTGTCTTAGTTCCAGCACCATGGTTTCTGGCCCCACCAGACAGTGGTAACATGCTCTTATACAACACTCATACTCCCATGCAGACCTTTAATACACTTGTAAGCCTAAGAAATGCAAACCAGTAAAGGCAATACCCTAAATTCCCTGAATGTTAAATTACAGGACAATGTGGCTGTAAGCATGAAATTTTCATTTTCAAGGTCCAATGGATGGGGCCATCTGGTACCACTTCGAAATTTAGTCTTATATCCAGACTGCACTTTTTAGCAATCTTTTAAGATAAATGGGGTCAACCAATCAAATTTCACCTTTCATTTTCCAAAAGAGCTGTCCAAAATGAATGGTGGAGTCTGAATGGTTGCTATGGGCAACTTAGCTAGTTCTACGGTACACCAGTTTCATAAATGACCCCAAAAGTATTTTGTCCTGGTGAAAGATTCCCTTTAAAAGAAACTAGGGGGGTCATTTATCAAACTGTTGTAAAGTAGAACTGCCTTAGTTGCCCAATCAGATTCCTCCTTTCATTTTGGACAGCTCCTTTGGAAAATGAAAGGTGGAATCTAATTGGTTGCAACTAAGCCAGTTCTACTTTACACCGGTTTGATAAATGACCCCCTAAACATTTGTAAAACAAAGCCTATATGCCTCTTCGACTTTCATTGTTTCTGCTCGTCTGAGTATTTTGTTTACAGATCCATGGAAATTTTATAGGGTCCATACTCTACGCATTCGAGTCTCAGAGGAAAGCTAAGGAGAGCAAATAAAAGTCGAAGAGGCACATCATTCAGAGTAGTGCTTCTGCCCTTTGTTTTACAAAAACTTAGTTGCTTTAACATAATCAAAAATTCTCATATTGCTTATGCACACATAAATTCTGCATGTATGTACAGAGCATATGGTCCTTGTAAAACTATTGTGAGCATTATGACATTTGTCATAGTGAATTATTAATCACTATTACACCATGCTAAACTAACTCTGGGTATGAGCACATTATGTAATACTTTACTGGTTGTGCGAAACTTGGAAAGCAATTCCTGGAAAACTAGAAGGTACTTCACACTGTTCTTGGTCATTCCTGACATACACTATTATAATATTTAGTAGTATTTAGTTAGTACCTATTGGACAGGGAAATATACAAGCAGCAATACATATGAATGATATATGCAATGGTGGGAACAAAACATAGATAATTATTCAGTAAACTTCCTTAAAATTCATTGTTCCTTCAATGGTTGCAAGGAGTTTAGGCCCTGAGGCAAGAGAGCAGTTCCAAACCATGATGCTCCCTCCACCATGCTTCACAGTTGGAATGAAGTCTTGATGGTGTTGTGCAGACTTCATTTTCCTTCAAGCATGGTATTGTGCATTTCTGCTAAAATGTTCAAATTTGTCTCATTTGTCCATAAATATATCTACACCTAGATCTTTAGAAACGCATTTGTATTCTTTTCCAACTTCATACATCTCTATAACACTTCTGCGGTCTTCTGAAAATTGCATCAGGAAATATAGAGTCTAAATAGACTTGTCAGCAACTAGGCTTGGTGTGCCTTTATTGAATAGGCAAAGCACTTGTGAAACACACACTTCCAATTTAATTTCCTTAATTGAAACACATTTTGCCAATTTGCCTTCTCTTGGAGAAGTCCTTAACACAGAGAGTCACTAACTTTTTGTTCTGTGACCGAATATTTACTCAACACGATCAAAAAAAGACAGAAATGGTAATTTTTTTGTGTATTATTTTATTTACATTATGTTTTATTAGTATTGAATGCAGTAATCCATGGAATTTAAAGGGTCTTGGAATCTTGTCATAAACTATGGAACTGTACTAGATTTATAAGAAAAAAGACAAAATAAGTAGATAAAAGTACAGTACATTTCTTGGTCTATACTCCAGAAATCCACATAACACTTTACTGAATTTGATATGTAGTCATTCAGGAAGCTATCACATATCCGTTAGTTTTAGTGACAACTTGGAAACATAAAGATTATTTCACCAGAGAGAACAACTATCATTACATTACATCTTTGGTTGGTTTGAATGGGCTGTGCTATAGGGACAAACACTTTATTCTGCCTTTAGCTATCGTGTGTTATTGCTGCAGGAAGCTGTGTGCAGCTGTTTGGGGAGATGTAGTATTACATGGCCCTCATTGAAATGAATGGGCCGTCATGTAATACATGACTGTTGAAACAACTGGAGTAGGCATCACTCTTTGTAGACCATCAGGATATCAAACATATTAATGCTAGCGATGTCATAGCTGTTGGCTGAAATACATTTTTGGCTGAAAACTATCTTCAGTGGGTTTCAGAATTTTAACAACAGGTTCTCTACTGAGACTGAAGTGTGATGAATTATTATATATTTTTGTACATAATGGTAATATCCTATACATTTCAATTGATTTTACTGCCACCCTGCGGTAGTGTCGCATAGACCTGAGGCCCATAGTGTGAAGATCCAAACAAAAATCAAAGATAGGATTCGGCCAACAATCTTTTCTGTGGTCTGGTTGTGATTTTAACACCTAGATGTTGAAAACTAGGTTGAACCAACTGAGTCCCACCGCTGACTACCTTTCCATATTCTCCTAATTTGAAAAAGACATTGAGTTGTCTCCTTTTACATTATGTTGGCTGATTCCCAGATTAAGGGATTGTCCAAGTTATTTTTATTGATGACCTATTCTCAGGATAGGTCATCAATATCAGATTGGCAGGGGTCCCACACCATGCCAGTGCAGCCTTCCCATCATTGTTTACCTGCTCGTCGTCGCATCCACAGTGGTGAGCAACTGTTATTACACCTAAGCTGTCCCATTCATTTCAATGGGACGGCTCGTTCCTATACACTTGTAATTACATCTGCTCACAGCTGCGGATTCAACGGCGAACAGGTATACAATGAAGAGGAGGCGGCACTGGCACAGTGCCTTCTCTTCAAACAGCTGATCGGCAGTGGTGCCAGGTGTCAGACCCTCCACTGATCAAATATTGATGACCTATCCTGAGGATAGGTCATCAGTAAATATAAGGCTACTTACACATCTGAGCTTTCCCTTTCCGCTATTGAGATCAATAGAGGGGGAAAACGCTTTCGTTTTGTCCCCATTAATTGTCAATAGGGATAAAACTGAACTGAACTAAACGGAGTGCACCAGAATGCACTCCATTCCGTTTGGTTACGTCCCCATCATGCACAGAATAAAGCTGGAAGCAGCGTTTTTCTGTCCGCGATGTGGTGTGGAGCAAGACGGATCCGTCCTGACACACAATGTAAGCCAATGGTGGCAGAATAGAAAACAGATCCGTCCCCCATTGACTTACTATGGTTTGAGAAACAGATCCATCTTGGCTATTTTAAAGATAATAGAACCGGATCCATTCATAACATATGCAGACAGTTGTATTATCAGTATGCAAGCGTTTTTTACTGATCCATAATGGCTCCAGCAAAAACGCTGGTGTGAAAGTAGCCTAACTTGGGCAACCCTTTTAAAGGGGTGGTCTAGGATTTTTATATTGGTGTACCATCTTCAGATCGGAAAGGTTCCTACACCCTGCCTCCTGCCAATCAGTTATTTAGTTATAATTCCAGCACTGGAACTACACTGCTCCATATTTTGTGTAGAGGACAAAACTAGTAACTGAATCACTGCTCCCATTGAAGTGAATGGGGACAGCAATGTACTTACCAGCTCTGTTCACTACACAATGGACAGAACTGTGTAGTTCCGATGCAGACTTCAGATGCCAGAACTACAATCGATGGGGTGTGAGCTGATCGGTGGGGTGTGAGGTGTTGGAACCAAGCCAGTTTGATATTGGTGGCCTATCCTAGGCCAAAATTCTGTGCAATCCCTTTAAGATACTTGTTATATCTCCGTCCTTGGAAGGGGCATTGTTGGGTTAAGAGTGGGAAATAGTAGAAGATAGCTGCCAGCAGAACCATCATATAACAATGAACAGTCATCCCAACATCTCTGTCTATCCTGCTTTGCCTAGAAGCAGGATTATTAAAGATCATGTATCAATTTCTATCTGACTACTGGAGACATGATAAGCATGAAAGTTAAAAAGGGGAGTCAGGGAAGACAGCTGCCCCTGAACTATCATCTGGCCGACAGCTATCTAATGTGTACGGTCAGCTGAACTGTGAGGTTTGGAGAGTTTTTGGAAGTTGTCATCATGCTTCTGGAGCTTCAGTATCAGAAGCAAGTTATGATCTCCTCACTATATACTGCCAGCTACTCTGATACTAAAGTTCTTTTCTGAAGACTTTGTGACAAATCGGTTTATATGAGCAACACATTTTCTCTGAGACCGTTCAATTGTAATAGGAGACAAGAGCATGAGAGATGAAAGAGTGGAGGTGCTGGGATATTTTATATTTAGTACATTTTCTTTGTTTAGTGTTATTTTAAGACAAAATGTTAAAGCTGTCCATTTATGAAGATATCAGAAAATACAGCAGTCATCATAGATTGTCAGTCATGTTTGTTTTACTTACAGCAACTGTCTGTGCAAAAGTGACAACAGGAAGTACGGCCATTTTGGCACTTTTGTACTTGCTTCTCTGAAACTGATGGTATTTGCTGCCATCTTTTCGGTTAATTAAAAAAAAATGACAGTTTTTTCATCAGTTTCTGAGCAGCTAATTTAAACCAATATGGAGTCACTTCCTGTTGCACTTCCTGATTTACCAATATATAGCCAATTAACAATTTTGAATAGAAAGATTTGGGCCTAGCACAACCCAACTGGATATCTCCAGGCTGTTTGTTGTGCCACGTCCAGATTGTTTCTTGAGGAATTACACGAGGAAACTGCTTTGAAGGGGTTATCCAGGAATTTGGCATTGATGGCCTATCCTCAGGATAGGTGATCAATATCAGATCAGTGGGGGTGTCGACTCCAGGCACCCCATCAATCAGTTGTTTGAAGAGACCACTGTGCTTACCGGAGCTTTGGTGAGCTCTGTAGTCTCTTCGTGGCTTATCAAGCACAGCGCCGTACATTGTATAGTGGCTGTGCTTGGTATTACAGCTCAGCTCCATACACTTGAATGGGGCTTAGAAAGAGGTCTAGGCATTCACAGAGTGCTGCATCTTCATCAAACAACTAATCTTCAGCGGTCCGACTCCCGACATAGGTTATCAATATCAATTTGTCTCCTGACATATCTGTTTTAGTAACTACAAGCCTTCCCCATAAGGCAGCATATATTCTTATGGCACTATATTGTGCTATTCCTCTATTATTCCATCTTGAATTTATGACTGAATTACCAGCAGTATGGAACAAATGTCCAACTGGGTGCTAACAGTGGGTGGGGGGTCTGACATTGGCAGCAGTGGTTAGGCTAGGGCTACATGGTGACACCTGTCGTAGCCAGGATCGCTGAGTAGCGATGATCCCATAGAAATTAATGGGTTTTCCATGGAAGTTGCAAGAAATTCAGCCATGTTGGATTTCTTGCAACTGCCGCGGCGGTCTCATTCATTTCTATGGTATCGCCACTACTCCAATTGTCGCATGACTAGTGTCGCCGTGTAGCCCTAGCCTTAGATAGTGTCAGACCTTGCAGAGACACACCTTTTACCGATGATGCCCAGATGCACCTTTATTGTAGGAATAATAGAGCAATTGCACAACATTGACTGATAAAAGTAGATGCTCCCTGGGGAATGCAAAACTTACTAAAACTGACATGTCAGGAGAGGTGACAGATCTTTCTTAAATTGACTTATATTGAATATAGCTTATTAACCTTAGCAACAGCTAAAAAGTCATAAAATAGAAGTCGGATTAAAATCATATAAATATATAGTTCCTCTGCGAAATCATATTAATAGTGTCTTTCTTTAGGTTTTTCATTCCTGCGAGAAGTAAAACATCCTGTAATCCAATGTTTGCTCATAACCTTTGACTCGCAGGCTCAAGGTCAGTGAGTGGTTGTTTTCTATGACAACAGAAATAGGGAATATGAGATTAAGACACTTTAAAGGGGCTGTCCAGAAATTACTTAAAATGTCCGCCAGCAACCTGTCCTAGAATGTGAGCACTGGTTGCCTCCACTTGCAGAGCTGCCTAGAGGAGTGAGTGGATGGGGCCTCACTACACACTACATTGTTCTACAATAGATGGTAATAATGTAATCCTGTCTGTGATTTGCCATCATGGCTGAGCAGCCTGACAGGAACACTCACCAATATGTAGTAAATGCAGGTGTCAGTGAGTAGTGTGTAGTGAGGCCACCACCTTACCTCCCTAGAGAGCTCTGCAAGTGGAGGCAATCAGTACTGCTCACATTCTGGGATCGATTGCTTGCTGCCACTTTAAATAATTCCCAGAGAACCCCTTTAAATAGAATCTGACATCCCTCCTAAAATGTCAATTTTACTTAAAGGCTATGTACACCATTAGGGGCATGTTTTATGATTCAATTTTACTTATTTTAAGCTAAAATTTCAGAGATAAGAGCCCTACATGAGCCGTCAGCTGACCAGATTCAAAGAAAACCGAAAGTCACAGCATAAAAAAAGACTGATTTTGTTTTGTTTTTTCAGAAATGGCTGAACATTGTTAATAAAGATCAATTGAAAAAAAAAACAATTTTTAGCCCAAAATGAGTAAAATGCAATAATAAAAGATGGTTGTGAAGGTGAACATAGCCTTTAAGAACTATGGGAGTCATTTATGAAGACCGGCGTTTTAGACCCATATAGCTGGCGGTGGATCCACTGAAGTTATGAAGAGACGGAGGCCTCTACATAACTTTGGTGTATCCAGCGCCAGACTAAATGTAGACCATTTTCTACGCCTAAAATAGTAGTAGAAAATGCTGAATGAGATGGGCCAGCCGGCCCGTCCCCCCCATGCCATGCCTACTTTTTTAGACCTGGCATGAGTAGGGAAAAGTCGCCGCAATGTGTGTGAGAAATACGCCTAATATACAGTGGGGAAAAAAAGTATTTAGTCAGCCACCAATTGTGCAGGTTCTCCCACTTAAAAAGATGAGAGAGGCCTGTAATTGACATCATAGGTAGACCTCAACTATGACAAAATGACAAAACAAATCCAGAAAATGAGACAAAATGAGAAAACAAATCCAGAAAATCACATTGTCTGATTTTTAAAGAATTTATTTGCAAATTATGGTGGAAAATAAGTATTTGGTCACCTACAAACAAGCAAGATTTCTGGCTCTCACAGACCTGTAACTTCTTCTTTAAAAGGCTCCTCTGTCCTCCACTCATTACCTGTAGTAATAGCACCTGTTTCAACTTGTTATCAGTATAAAAGACACCTGTCCACAACCTCAAACAGTCACACTCCAAACTCCACTATGGTGAAGACCAAAGAGATGTCGAAGGACACCAGAAACAAAATTGTAGACTTGCACCAGGCTGGGAAGACTGAATCTGCAATAGGCAAGCAGCTTGGTATGAAGAAATCAACTGTGGGAGCAATAAGGAGAAAATGGAAGACAAACAAGACCACTGATAATCTCCCTCGATCAGGGGCTCCACGCAAGATCTCACCCCTTGGGGTCAAAATGATCACAAGAACTGTGAGCAAAAATCCCAGAACCACATGGGGGGACCTAGTGAATGACCTGAAGAAAGCTGGGACCAATGTAACAAAGGCTACCGTCAGTAACACACTACACCGCCAGGGACTCAGATCCTGCAGTGCCAGACGTGTCCCCTTGCTTAAGCCAGTACATATCCGGGCACGTCTGAAGTTTGCTAGAGAGCATTTGGATGTTCCAGAAGAGTACTGGGAGAATGTCATATGGTCAGATGAAACCAAAGTAGAACTGTTTGGTAGAAACACAACTTGTCGTGTTCGGAGGAGAGTGAATGCTGAGTTGCATCCAAAGAATACCATACTTACTGTGAAGCATGGGGGTGGCAACATCATGCTTTGGGGCGGTTTCTCTGCAAAGGGACCAGGACAACTGATCCGTGTGCATGAAAAAATGATTGGGGGCCATGTATTATGAGATTACGAGTGCAAACCTCCTTCCATCAGTAAGGGCATTGAAGATGAAACGTGGCTGAGTCTTTCAGCATGACAATGATCCCAAGCACACCACCAGGGCAACGAAGGAGTGGCTTTGTAAGAAGCATTTCAAGGTCCTGGAGTGGCCTAGCCAGTCTCCAGATCTCAACCCCATAGAAAACCTTTGGAGGGAGTCAGAGGCGTAGCTAGAGGTTCAGCACGGGGGGGGGGCAAACATACTTGAATGGGCCCCCCACTTAGTGGCTTAACAAACGCACGTTTCCAACTTCACAGGCACATACTACTAGTTGTGGTTATAATATTGTATTAGAAAGATGACTGTATAAACTCCTAGATCATCTATGCTGTTAAAGGGGTTGTCTCATCTCGCTGTTACTAGCCGAGATAAGACACCGTTTCCGACCACCTCCCGGCCGGGAAACAGCAGAGTGCTCCGACGCGCTGCTGTTTCTGTAGCTCTCATTGCCGTGCATGAAAGCTACAGAAACAGCGTAGCACAGAAAGCTATGGTGTTTCTGGGTTAGGAAAACACCATAGCTTTCTGTGCTACGCCGTTTCCCGGCCGGGAAGTGGTCGGAAACGGTGTCTCATCTCGCCTAGTAACAGCGAGATGAGACAACCCCTTTAAGTACAGTACAATAGACTTTCTACGTACCCTAGTCTAAATACTCTACCACATAATGCAGTAAAATATAGAAGTAATAGGAGTAAAAAACAAGGGGACTCCTATGTTAAAGGAAACCTGTCCCCAGTTTTTACATCACTAAACTAACAGCCCCCTGCCCCCATCAGACCTCAGATCAGCTTAATGTTCCCCCATCAGACCTCAGATCAGCGTATTGTGCCCCCATCAGACCTCAGATCAGCGTATTGTGCCCCCATCAGACCCCAGATCAGCAGAATGTGCCCCCATCAGACCTCAGATCATCAGAATGTGCCCCCATCAGACCTCAGATCAGCTTAATGTGCCCCCATCAGACCTCAGATCAGCTTAATGTGCCCCCATCAGACCTCAGATCAGCGTATTGTGCCCCATCAGACCTCAGATCAGCGTATTGTGCCGCCATCAGACCAGCCTACTGTGCCCCTATCAGACCTCAGATCAACAGAATGTGCCCCATCAGACCTCAGATCAGCTTAATGTGCCCCCATCAGACCTCAGATCAGCGTATTGTGCTGCCATCAGACCTCAGATCAGCGTATTGTGCCGCCATCAGACCTCAGATCAGCCTACTGTGCCCCCATCAGACCTCAGATCATCAGAATGTGCCCCCATCAGACCTCAGATCATCAGAATGTGCCCCCATCAGACCTCACATCAGCGTATTGTGCCCCCATCAGACCTCAGATCAGCCCACCCAGCCACATAAGGTTAAAATAAAAACCTTTCTTACCTGTCCTGCGCTGCGGCTGCCCTCCGGTCCGGCGCTCCACTCTCTTTTCTGGCCCACGCACACTATGACCTGACGCACTTGCTACGCCTCTGGAGGGAGTTGAAAGTCTGTGTTGCCCAGCGACAGCCCCAAAACATCACTGCTCTAGAGGAGATCTACATGGAGGAATGGGCCAACATACCAGCAACAGTGTGCGCCAACCTTGAGAAGACTCAAAGAAAACGTTTGACAACAAAGGATATATAACAAAGTATTGAGATGAACTTTTGTTATTGACCAAATACTTATTTTCCACCATAATTTGCAAATAAATTCTTTAAAAATTAGACAATGTGATTTTCTGGATTTGTTTTCTCATTTTGTCTCTCATAGTTGAGGTCTACCTACGATGTCAAGTACAGGCCTCTCTCATCTTTTTAAGTGGGAGAACTTGCACAACTGGTGGCTGACTAAATCCTTTTTTTCCCACATCTTTTTTAGGAATCTGAATTGTGCTGCTCCTCTGTTATGCCTCCTAGAAATGTATCGATAATTTGGCGTTATTAGTTTAACCCTGTCCAATCAGTGCTTTAACAGGGTAACAGCTAATTTTCAAGAACATCAAAGGAACGGCACCACCCTGAATTCTAACAAAATGCTCTAGAATTTTTATATTATGACACTTACCTGCAGTCATGTTTAGATACCTGCAGGGGCGACAGTGGTCTTTTCAAAGAGGTGGTCTCCTGGAGAGGTATGACTGTATATACAGTATAGCACAGGACTCCAACTCCAGAAACACTACTGTAATGTATATTGGATAAAGTTGGTGCTTTCACAGAATCTTGGTTGTATGTCAGTCATGTAACACTAGTCAATAATGACTCTGTAAAGCAGAGGGCAACAGCTGACAGCCGGTATAAGTATATCATACAGAAATGAATGTCTAGCTATAGAGCGCTAGGCTATGGGAGCACATATAAACCAAGCTCAACGCGTTTTTCTCACGCAGAGAAAATCAGAATTTTAACAGTTTAACATTTTTGAAATTTTATAATGAAATTAAAGAAAAGTGGAAAAGTATTCCACTTTTTATTTTTCTTGTAACCTGGCAGTTGCAAAGTTCTTAACAGGACTGTGAAGTCAGTAAGGCAAAGGTCTGACTCTGATTTCTGTATTTTATCACACTCTATCTTCAACTCTGACTCCTACATAAATAGCCAATAATTAGTCATAACAAATTTACTGTAACAAAATTATGGCTGCACAACATTTCACAAGCAAACAATAGAACTTAGGAATGGGGATCATTCCAAATTAAAGTGGCATTATACCTACTAGAAATGAAAATTAAAAAAAATAGAAGCTCTTTGCGCACATTTTTGATCAAACGTGTGTCAGGCCCATCTACCAGGCATCAAGGGGGCTTCCGCAGATGGGTTCCCAACACTAACAGACTGCCTCTCTTGGACTTACCTAAGCCTACAATATTCAGGGCGGTGTAGGAATCATCTACATTCATACTCTGCTCAGAAGCCCCAGGCAGATGGGCGTTGCTCAGTCTAAAAGAGGCCGCTACCCTCAATATATACTACAAGAAAATGTAGACTAGCAATACATGTTCACAGGTGCATATCCATAAAGCAAGCATACAGAAAAATAATAAAAATATGGCTGCACAACATTTCACAAGCAAACAATAGAACTTAGGAATGGGGATCATTCCAAATTAAAGTGGCATTATACCTACTAGAAATGAAAATTGAAAAAATAGAAGCTCTTTGCGCACATTTTTGATCAAACGTGTGTCGGGCCCATCTACCAGGCGTCAAGGTGGCTTCCGCAGATGGGTTCCTAACAGACTGCCTCTCTTGGACTTACCTAAAAAAAATACCTGTGAACATGTATTGCTAGTCTAAATGTTTTTGTAAAATTTACTGTAACATCAGGGTTTTTCTTACCATCATGTAAGGAATTAGGCTACTTAGATACACAAACCATATTTATTGGAATACGATTTGTGAACAAATAACATTTCTAAACTCCTGTAAGTAAATATGCAAGACTCTATGCATTTAGTAACTGGAAAAACACTGTTATGCACTTATCACATGAGACACCCCTGGATTAGACAACAGAAAATTGAAAATAATATTTTCTACTTATTAACTTTCCCTGGTGGTTTAATAAAGTGGAGGGGTCAAGGTCAGTATCTTTGGGGTTAGAGGGGGTTAAATGTTTTGGTCAGCTCCTGTAAACCTTAGTGTGTCATCTTCTGACTATTGAAACCAACAGCAACAGCGCATGTGGTCACCTATCCAAGTAAATGTGTCTCCTAGATTATTTTTTTAGGTATTTCATTTTTCACTTTCCATGATCATGACGTTATACTAACACACGCACATACAGACCTACAGCACACACATTATACACAAATAGCCCTGCAGTATGCATATTATACACACATAGCCTGCAGTACACGCACATACAGCTCTGCTGCATTCATACACATAGCTCTGCTGCATGCACATTATACATACACAGCTCTGCAGTAAATACATTATACCCACACAGCTTTGCAGTATGCACAATACACATACAAAGATCTGCAGTAATCATATTATACACACAGAGCTCTGCTGCATGCATACAGTACATACACACAGCTTTGCTGCATATGCATGGATACACACAGCTTTGCTACACACATACACACACGCACATACACAGCTTTGCTACACACATACACGCACGCACATACAGAGCTTGGCTGCGCACATAAAGCTCTGCTTTATATGCATGCACACACAGCTGAACCCCGGCAGTGCTGGAAGTTCAGGACGGGTGCTGCACTGCGAGTCCGCAGCGTGACATTCGCTTATCTGAAAGGGGCCTTACTGCAGTGGGGAGATCTTCAGGATGGAGAGGGCTGTGCGCTCCCCATGTGCTGAAAGGTCGTTTAGCCTCCTCTCCTGCCTGAACTGAGCACACAGATCGGTCAGGCAGGGAGAGAAGTGTACAGATGGACAGTTCTCTCACTGATCAGGCAGCGCTGTCTGAGCACTCTGCTGGATCATTAAAGGGGTTGTCCGGGTTCAGAGCTGAACCCGGACATACCCATAATTTCACCCAGGCAGCCTGCCTGATGTTAGCATCGGAGTATCTCATGCTCCGATGCCCTCCCTTGCCCTACGCTAGATCGCGCAGGGCAAGGGCTCTTTTGTTTACAAATACACACTGCAGGGCAGAGGCCTCCACCAGGCAGTGTATTCGGTGACGTCACAGGCTCTGATGGGCCGGCTTTAGCGTTGCCCTAGCCGTTTTACTAGCCGTAATCCCGCCCATCAGTGCCGGTGACGTCACCGGGCTCACTGCTGAGAGGAAGCCTTTGCCTGGCAGAGACCGGTTCGTCACAGGAACTGGGCAAAATGCCTTTGCCCTGTGCGGTTTAGCGACATGCTTGATCCCTTTTTCCAAGACATCTGCAAAGTGCACATTGCCTAGACATCTAAAATGCATTAGATGGTCGGCTGGTCCTGCTGAAATTGCTGTGTTTGATAGCCTAATGTTTATGGCTTTCTTCTAAGAGGTGTCAGATGAACGCTGATTCAATCAACAATTATTCCTTCCTCCCTCATACATATGCAGGGGCGTAGCTATAGGGGAAGCAGGAGGAGTGGCTGCTTTAGGGTCCACCCAGGAGAAGGACTAAAAGATTTTCTTGTCAGGGCCCCCTCAACAGTATTTTAAAATGACATTATATATGTGTAGAAAACAGATGGAGTGGTTGCTGGATCTCGTCTGAGAAAGCAATCTTGACTAGCCACAAGAGTGGTGGTTTCATGGGAGGAGGGGGTTGCGAAGTTGCTGTGGGGCCCCCGTTCTAAAATTTGCTGTGGGGCCCAGTGATTTCTAGTTATGCCACTGTACATAAGCATGCACAGCTGAGCGTGCATGTGTTATTAATAGGGAAGGGAGAATAAGCTGCTGCCAGACACCTACACCATTGCCTTGAGAACAAAAGGATCGGGCATGCTGAAATCCAACAGTCCCATTGTTCTTTCTTTCAAACACATGGGAGCCCCAGTGATTTCTATAAGCAGGAATGATGGGGCAGTCCCATTCCTTATGGAAAAATGTGCTACCAGGGACATGTTACCTAGAACATTGTAGTCCATTGCACACTGGAAGGTCAAAGTTCTATAGCCCCAAGGATATGATAAAAGAAAGTCCCTGCACTAAAAACTGCAGCTTTAATAGAGGAGAAGTGTCTATCAGAGCATCTTTGAGATAGGAAACATCCACCCTTTGTCTCAGAAGTGCATAATTGAATTGTTATAGTCCTGTATAGAAGGTACTATATTTGCAGTAATCATAATAAAATCCAGTCAATTTGTGGTAGACATCTTGTAATGTCTGCAATTCAATGGTAAAAGACTAATCAGACTGGTGGTGGGTTCAAGACTAAAGGCCCTTTTACACGGAAAGATAAATCGTATTAGTGATCGTATATTAACGAACGATGAACGATCGAACGATGCAATGTAAATACCTTTTACATTGAAAGAGAAGTCGTTCACAATCTTCGTACTTTCGGTCGTTTTATAATCGTTATTACGATCGTTCCTTGCTTTTACATTAACCGATGTATTGCTTACAGGGGAGGGGAAAGGTGTGAGTGAATTAAAAAGTGAAAAGAAGTAGGTGTTTACAGGTGTTCAATTACCACCCATGAACCGCCCTCATAACCTCCTACTGTACAAAAATACAAGATTTCGCCAATGATGGCACAGCACAATGGCGGATGAAGTTGCGAGCGCAATAGCGAGCAGAATGGAGGACGAAATACGAACGCAACAACGAGCAGATCTTCGCGCCGAAATAAAACCAGGTTTGAAATTCAAACTATTCATACGCGAGAAGAAGACACGTATTTCCGGTCGCTACGTGAGCCAATGGAATTTTAATGGGACGTGCCGAACTATTGGACTAATTAGAATGAATAACGCCTATATAAACAATTGACTCCTCCCATTACCATCTGCCAACGACTAAACGATTTTCGTTTAAACTGGAAGATTTTCGAACGATTAACGATTAATTTATTGGCAGGACAAAAGATGCGATCAACGAGAAGCGAACGAAATCTCGTTCGTCGTTAAATCGTTAACCGTGTTTATACACAACAATAATCTTGCAAATTCGAACGTTTTAACGATTATTTGAACGATAATCGGCTCGTGTAAAAGGGCCTTTAAGGAACAAAGCTCTGGAGGACAATGGATATTCACTGATTTCAACAGATACCATGCAGCACTCATCACACCCTGGTCATGAGGGTCCTATTAGCAAGGTCTTCTATCATCATCCTGTCTCCAGAGGAGCTGCAATTTGGAATGGTTTCCCACCCGAATTGTAAATCAGTTCTGTTAAGTTCAGTTATTTGCAACCCAATAGCATCTCAATGCAAAGTGTCCTAAATGTAGTGTGACCGTAAGAGGTGTGATTATGGGGGGACCTCAATGGGACCTCAATGATATCTTGCTCATTAAAGGGGTTGCCAACCAATGGCCTCAGCAGTGACATGCTATTGTCGCACCATGTG
This sequence comes from Rhinella marina, assembly GCA_900303285.1. Classification (NCBI taxonomy): domain Eukaryota; kingdom Metazoa; phylum Chordata; class Amphibia; order Anura; family Bufonidae; genus Rhinella; species Rhinella marina. The sequence continues at coordinate 204,496 of ONZH01002726.1, forward strand.
ACTGCTGAGGCCAGTGAGTGGCTGCAGCAGCCTTGTGACCAAGAATAGGTCCCCTTAACTTCTGGTGGTGACTGCCGGGAACTGCAATGTGGGAACAGAGGCCGCCTTAAAAGATAAGTGATATTTTTTTACTCTTAAAGGGGTTGTCCCACAAAAAATATTCTACATTATTCAAACCAGCACCTGGATCTGAATATTTTTGTAACTGCATGTAAAAAGTGTATCATAGCCACTGAGTTATTCAACGAATTCCATCTATACAGCGCCACCTGCTGTTTTCTCTTTTTCTAATTTCTCTATCCACCTCATTAAGGTGGATGCACATGCTCCGTTCCATCCTTCAGCTGCAACAGAAACTATAAACCGCCTACTCAGCCATCTTGAAATAAATCTAGCAGAGCAATTAGAGCAATGAATAGGGAGATCTCTGGATCCATGTGAGGTACAGGGCTGGTTCTAGCTTTGTAAGAAATAAATTGTCATGTACAATATGATGTCTAATTTTCATTTTTTCCATTAATTATAGGATAACTTCTTTAACTCAGCTTTTTACAGATTCATCATTCCCCTTAATGGACCAAAAAAAAACATTCCGTGGACTGGTGGCACCATTGCTCATACACCCCAGGGCCTCATGCACACAACAGAATCTGTTTTGTGGTCCACAAACCACAAATCCGTAAAATACGAATACTGTCCGTGTGCATGTCACAGTTTACTTATAGAAATGGCTATTCTTGTCCACAAAATGGAAAAGAATAGGACATGATCTACAATTTGCAGAATGGCCACACTTGTGCTGACATCCGTGCAATGTCCATATTTTTTCCCGACCCATAGAAATTAATGGGCCCGTGTGTTATGCACAAAAAAATGCAGATTGGACGCGGACCCAAAGTTTGATCATGTGTGTGCGGCCTAAAGATGATTATAGACATGCTACAATAAAATCTGCCATGAATAGCAATGATAACAGCTTTGGCCAACAATCAAATTTTTTTTTTATACATGTTCGTTTCTAAGGTTCCTGCACCAAAAAAAAAATAGAGGCCCACTTGGATGCTTTTCTTCCATTCTTCAATAGCTGTCAGCTGTGAAGAATATGAAATTAAAAATGTAACTTGTCCAAATAAAAAGACGAGGCTAGAATTTTCTGTCACCAATAGTTGTCAGGTGAAGGTTTTTCTAGAATGTTCTTCTGGATTACAGCTGGAGTCACTTCTGGTATCTATGACCAACTTAACAGGTAGACAAAAGGGAAGATGCCATAAGGAACCAGAGAAAAATAAGATCACATTTTGGTAGTTTCTGCCATGATATCGAATAGCAGGGTTGGCTAATATCATGTCACTACCACTCCGCCAATAAAAATATATATATATATATATATATATATATATATATATATATATATATATAAAAAAAAAGTTGTAGGAAATTTTCCAGAACTTCTCCAATAGGAAACAGTTATTAAAGTACATTTTGTAACAATCCACTACTGAGGTTTACCTACTGTTTTCCCACTTCCCACTGCTACTGCTAGTCAACTGGAGAAATAAATCAACACAAACACCAAATTTATGGCTGCCATCCTATTACTTTTTTTAACCCTGCTCACTAACATTTAACACTGGATGCCATGGAACAAAAGGCCAAGTATAAGCATGGCCAAGATCACGCTTCATTATTCACAACCTTTGCAATATATTTTTCTTATCTTCTTTGCTTTTGGTTTCCAGTTAAGTCAGAAAAGAAAAAGAAGAACTGAAAATTAAGAAAAAAAAAAATAATAATAATAATAAACAAATTAATAAAAAAACAAAGTTAGGTTGGGGCTTCATGGAGATCTTGGCCATGACGTAAAGAATCGCTGTGTAGCACAGCAGCCATTGAACTGACTAGGGTCGCAGCAACAATTGCAAGTTGTTACGACCGTAAACCTAGAATACCAAAAAAATCCAACATTGCTGGATTTTTTCCAATTCTGGAGTCACAGCAACTTGAGGGTTACACTGCGACCTTATTCAGTTCACTGGCTGCGCTGCTACACTGCGATCCTTGGTTACACAATGAGTGCCGCAACCAAGATCGCTGTGTAGCTCCAGCCTAAAAGCTTCTCAGACCAGTGTGATGTAGAAGATGAGAAATCTTTCAGTTCTGTTGATTTGTTGCTTTTGGAATCACTCAGAGTTCAAGGAGGTGAGTCCATGCTCCTGTGAAGGTATTGTGGCCGCGGCGTTTAGACTGATATGCTCGGGCAACTGTGTTGTTACACCTGCTACCACCTCTCCTGGAATATTCTGAGGACTAGAGTTACAGTTACATCTGTTTCTGAAGCAGTTAGACATCTGGAACCGTTTACCCAACTCTGAGTACAACTATCCAGCTTGGCTTCTGAGTGTTTTCAGTTTTTTGGAACGAAACACTATCAATAAATGCTAACTGTTTTATAAACTGTGACCAACTATGTTAGACTTGATGTTCTCTAAGGAAATCCAACGCATTGCCAAACGGTACATTCACACCACAATGTCGCCCATCATTTTAACAATAGCATCATAATACTGCATTTGTTCTGTGTGGAGCTCTGAGCCATTCAAAGTCCCTTTCTGTCTGTAGCCTCCTGTTTGCATCCTTTTCCTTCCCATTCTTTAATTCATGAGTCCACTTCAATGATGAGGTGGACTCATTATTGCATAAACATGGTTAAATTGTTCATCAGCTTGGGCAACAGGTTTGTGGCAGCAAAGATTCATTAATCGGAATTGAGTACTGGTTGTAAATCTTGTACAAAGGAACAGGAGATAACAAATATAACGAAAGGTATAACGAAAAGCAGTAGGCACTTAGTAAAAAATGTATACAGAAAGTCTATCATAATGATAACAAATCAAAATGCTATATTACAAAAATCATGTATATATATACTACAGTTAGGCCTCATGCACGACCACAAACCTCGCATGCCGCTTTTTTTCTTTACCTCTGTAGAAATGTCTTATCCTTGCGAATACCAATAATACGAATAAGAATATGACATGATCCATTTTTTTTGCTGGCAGTCGGAACGGAAATACGGAATATCTTTTGTGGCGCCAACAAAAGGAATTGGTCCGCATCCGATCCAAAAAAAAAAAGTGAATCCGGAGGCAGGAGGCCTTAGAGTTAAAGGGGTTGTGCAGGCTGTATATATTGATTACCTATTTTTAGACAGCAGCCACATGGACCATAGACTCAATGGACAGGAGCTGAGCTATGGGAGAATTTTCTAGATATGCAGATATGCTCTGTGAGATATATATATGTATGTATATATACTGTATATATATATATATATATATATATATATATATATAAATATATATATATATACTGTATATAATATATATATGTACACTACCGTTCAAAAGTTTGGGGTCACCCAGACAATTTTGTGTTTTCCATGAAAACTCACATTTTTATTTATCAAATGAGTTGCAAAATGAATAGAAAATATAGTCAAGACATTGACAATAGTTAGAAATAATGATTTTTATTTGAAATAATAATTTTCTCCTTCAAACTTTGCTTTCGTCAAAGAATGCTTAATTTGCAGCAATTACAGCATTGCAGACCTTTAGGCATTCTAGCTGTTAATTTGCTGAGGTAATCTGGAGAAATTTCACCCCATGCTTCCAGAAGCCCCTCACACAAGTTAGATTGGCTTGATGGGCACTTTTTGCGTACCATACGGTCAAGCTGCTCCCACAACAGCTCAATGGGGTTGAGATCTGGAGACTGCGCTGGCCACTCCATTACAGATAGAATACCAGCTGCCTGCTTCTTCCCTAAATAGTTCTTGCATAATTTGGAGGTGTGCTTTGGGTCATTGTCCTGTTGTAGGAAGAAATTGGCTCCAATCAAACGCTGTCCACAGGGTATGGCATGGCGTTGCAAAATGGAGTGATAGCCTTCCTTATTCAAAATCCCTTTTACCTTGTACAAATCTCCCACTTTACCAGCACTTTTTTCCAGTCTTCCTCTAGCCAATGTCTGTGTTCTTTTGCCCATATTAATCGTTTCTCAGTCTCAGATATGGTTTTTTCTTTGCCACTCTGCCCTGAAGGCCAGCATTCCGGAGTCGCCTCTTCACTGTAGACATTGACACTGGCGTTTTGCGGGTACTATTTAATGAAGCTGCCTGTTGAGGACCTGTGAGGCGTCTATTTCTCAAACTAGAGACTCTAAGGTACTTGTCTTGTTGCTCAGTTGTGCAGAGGGGCCTCCCACTTCTCTTTCTACTCTAGTTAGAGCCTGTTTGTGCTGTCCTCTCAAGGGAGTAGTACACACCATTGTAGGAAATCTTCAGTTTCTTGGCAATTTCTTGCATGGAATAGCCTTCATTTGTAAGAACAAGAATAGACTGTCGAGTTTCACAAGAAAGTTCTCTTTTTCTGGCCATTTTGAGAGTTTAATCGAACTCACTAATGTAATGCTCCAGATTCTCAACTAGCTCAAAGGAAGGTCAGTTTTATAGCTTCTCTAACCAGCAAAACTGTTTTCAGCTGTGCTAACATACTTGCACAAGGGTTTTCAAGGGTTTTCTAAACATCCATTAGCCTTCTTACACAGTTAGCAAACATAATGTACCAACCATTAGAACACTGGAGTGATGGTTGCTGAAAATGGGCCTCTATACACCTATGTAGATATTGCATTCAAAATCAGACATTTGCAGCTAGAATAGTAATTTACCACATTAAGAATGTATAGAGTGCATTTCTGATTAATTTAATGTTATCTTCATTGAAAAAACTGTTCTTTTCTTTCAAAAATAACGAAATTTCTAAGTGATATATATATATAACTTCCATTGTAATCCTGCCTGTGATGATAATGAAATGACTGTTGAAAAATGAACAGAAATGGCACATATTAATAGGCTTAATAGCTAGTGGGAAAATGACAGAATTTTAGTATTTTTTAATATTGATGGAAGATTAAAAAAAATCACCAAAATGCTTGGAAATATGTGTAACAAAAAATGTGATTGAAACAATATGTAATCACATTCCTTAGGTCCATATAGGTTAGTAAAGTATATAAAAAAGTATAAGAAAAAACTAAAATAAATCAAACATTTTTCCATTTAAAAAGTTGTTTTATATTGTAAAAATGCAAAAAAAAACATGCACTCATATTGCCGTATTTGTCACTGTTACCAGTGACAAATGCGGTAATATCAGTGCAATGGTACCAGTTAAAACTACATCTCATCTCAAAAAACAAGCTAACATAACATGCTACTTATGGTGCATGGTGAAAGTTGTAAATTTTAAATGCAAAACGTATTGGCCAAACTGCTTTTTTCCCACTTCCAAAAATTATGGCTCTTTGAAGGCAGTGACCAAAGAGTTTTTTTTTTTTAATGACATGCTATTATTGTGCAAAAGTAGTAAAATATCAATATTTAATATCTTTGTAATTATACCCATAGAATAAAAGTATAAAAATTATATTAAACAAACATTATATCAATGTCAGATTCCCTTTTTTTTCCTCCCATAAAGAGTTAATAAAAAGTTGTAAGTTATACGTACCCCAAAATAGTGCAGTTCAAATATGCATTTCATCCCAAAAAAACAAGCCCTTATACGGCTGTATCAATGGAAAAATAAAAAAGTGACGGGTCTAAGGTGGCATTCACGTGTTTTAGCCCTCCACAGAGCTTTTCATTGGAGGATATAAATCTGAATATCCAAAAACAGTTTTCAGACGTATACAGTGATGGGTAAATTGACTCTAATGGGTCAAATGAAGTTCAAGGGATTAAACTTTGGACTCCATTTGACCTGCTTTATGTCGCTTTATGACTCTTTCGATGGACAGAATAGCACAGTCTACCACATTATTCTGTCTGGATCCTGGACTCTTTAAAGTCAATGTGGTATAAGTTTGAATACTGTTTTTAGGTATTCAAACAGAAAGCTGTGTACAGGGCTAAAACAAAATGTAAATGCGGAAATGCAAAAACACTAAAAAAAAAACTTTGTAGTCAAGTGTAGTATTGAGTGAACTGAAGCATTCAAGCGGAATTCGGTCCAAAGTTTAGGAAAACTTTGATTCACAACAAATCTGAAGTTTTTCCTTAAATGGCGACTGCATGTGTTACAAAGTGAAAGTAAGAAGCCCGGGAATGCAAGATCACCCATAATGCCGTGCAGCCAGCAATCCATAGATGTCACAGCCCTCTAAAACCTTCATCCCGCACGGTCTCCGCCATTGTCCTGTGAGCTGAGCATAGGAAAAGACGAGGCAAGAACTCATGTGCTAGGGACAGTGTTGCTGATAATGATTAATAGAAGAAGAGAGGAAAAGTGCTGAGAGACTGCAGGGAGAGAGCAGGGAGACTTATTCTGCGTCAATTTCATACATCAGCTGTAAACTAACATATGTACCAATAAGATGGAAGCCTTTATTATTCCACTGCCAGTGTGCCAACCAATGCCATCCAATCAGCACCCCTTAGTGGGGCCGGGTCTTAATGAGGACCATCCTCATCTTTTACTGGCTTTACTTCTTCCAAATCATTCTTCAAAGTCTCCATGTCCTAGAAAAGTCAGTAAGATGCAGAGAGAGGAGGAGCTAGATGTTCCTGATTACATATTCTCATCGATATTAGATGATGTGGAAAAGGAGGAAAAGCAGATGGCAGAAGAAGGGCTCCCACCTGTAGGGTAGGACAGCGCTGGGGTTGGAGAAGTGGCAATAATATAACAGCCAAACCCCATACCAGCAACAGTACCTGTTTAAAAGTGTCACGTGGGCATTAACAATGAAGAAGGACTATACAGTGCGGCCTTCATTATTAAATGGCAGCTGTGGGCTAATTGGTCACGTGGTTCTCCACCGCAGCATGGCCGCAACCTGCCTGTAGCCGCTACATGTGGCCATACCCTAAGGCAGAATGACCTGAGTATACCTGATTTATAGCAATTTGTGATTAATTCGGAATTAATTACATTTCTCAGCTAACTTGCCAAATCAAATTTTTCAAAACCTCTCTCATCTCTAAGGGCTAAAATGAAATGTGTCACCTATAATTTTTATGCCAGTTTAAACCAGATAATGACACATGCTTTTCATTTTCTGATTGTAGATTTTTTTTTAATTATTTTTCTAAACATGATTATGGGGGCAGCCATCTTGCCTCAGCTACTGTTAACAGTATTTAAAGATATACTCTACAGCAGTCACCAAGGACCACCGACACAATGGACAAGAGGAGACACATTGACTTCTAAGGGAGAGTTATCTAGGCATGCTCTGTGACCTGAGGTCAGGTGTGATCTGATAAGCTGCGATGTCACCAATTGTAAATGGTGTATCCTGTGTTATCTATGACCTGTATATAGGTGATATCTGTCATTTTGATCCTGCCTTTAATGATAAGGAAATGACTGCTGAAAAGTGATGTGTACGGATCCAGAATTATGCTTTTTTTTAGGCTCAGTGGCTAGTAGGAAAACTGCAGGATTTTTTTTTTAATTAAGTGAGGTGGAAAATAAAATATAACCACCAAAAAGTCTTTAAAAATATATGAAAGCATAAAAACATGATCTAAACAATAGATCATTTTCTGATTATACATTCCCTTTAAGTAAGTAAATTGAGGCTTAAAGGGGTTGTCCGGGTTCAGAGCTGAACCCGGACATACCCAGGTTTTGACTCCGGCAGCCCTCCTGAACAGGGCATCGGAGCATCTCATGCTCCAATGCCCTCCCTTGCCCTGCGCTGGATCGCACAGGGCAAGGGCTCTTTTGTTTGTAAACATTCACTGCCGGGCGGAGGCTTCCGTAATGGGCCGGCTTTAGCGCTGCCCTAGCCGTTTGAATGGCTAGGGCAGCGCTAAAGCCCGCCCATCAGCGCCGATGACGTCACCGGGCTCACTGCCGGGCGGAAGCCTCCGCCTGGCAGAGCCCGGTACGTCACCGGAACAGGGCTAAATTCCTTTGCCCTGCGCTAATTAGCGCAGGGCAAAGGAGGGCATCGGAGCATAGGATGCTCCGATGCCCTGTTCAGGCGGGCTGCCTGGGTGAATTGAAAGGTATGTCCGGGTTCAGCTCTGAACCCGGACAACCCCTTTAATTTCTCTAGTAGTTACTCCGCCAGAGTATACATTCATATAAACCCATGCTGGCACATAGACTAAAGTGGCGACCAGAACCCTGATGCTCATTGCGCCATTCCATCTTCTGGTGGCATGAATCGCATTAGCTTGATTAGCTCAATGATAATTGACTGTTGTAAATCATAATTTTAAAACTTTTTTACTCAGGCAATGAGTCAAAGTGGCCGTTCGTTCTCCATAACTGCCTGATCTGCATGATTTACATGCAGCAATCATCTCCTCTATATTGAGAAGAGCGATTGTTACTGCAATCACTTGTCCCCATATAGATTCAGCACATCCCTGTTTACACATAATCTGCTGCCAGCAAATGACGATTTTATGTGTCACCTAAAAATGTAATCAATGTAATGTGGCACATTTAGATGACGCTCATCCTGCTCACCCCCGATAGTTGGCCCGATCCTTGGCCGTATCATTTTGATGTGTCATCATTGTCATAGACTTTCTGTATACATTTTTGCCTGAGACTTTTCATTATGTTTTATGTTGCAAGTGTATTTTTATTCTTGTTTTTTTATTGCGATATATTTTAATAAAGTTATTTCACATAAAGGGGTTTTACGGTTTGTATCAGCATCCTTTAAAATAATCCGTTACGAAGCCATAATCTTTTTTTTTTTTTTTTTTTTTTTTAAGGAACATTTATTCAAAGAAACAGTATGTAGAAGGAAATTCAGTATACAAAGCAATGCAAAACATAGCCATGGCAAATATACATTTCCAAACAATAGGACAATTGGCCATCAATAGTAAAGACACCATTTCCTTAAACTTTTCTTCATCTCAAATACATAGAAATGAACTAAACATTATGCAATTGTTAGTAGAAAGTTGCTTGCGTGTTATCTACATCGAAAAACAGCCCAATCGCCACCAACAATAGCCTTGGAACTTATTTCCCTAACAACAGTAAAAACAAACCAACAAAAAAGCAGAGAAGGGGAGGGGGAAAAAAGGGGGGGGGCGCGACCGTCTAAAAGAAGTTAGGGAGCCAAAGGTCCCGAACCAGTGGGAGGAATCCTTGACCAAGGTCCCCAGACCTTGTCAAATTTATCAGGACAACGTCGGGATAAATAGGTAAGCTTATAAAATAGGAGTGCCATATTCATCTCTCTAAGCCAGGCATTTTGGCGGGCCTCTTTGGGTGCTTCTAATTATATAGGATAACCTTTTTTGCATAATAAAGCAGTAGTTTAAATAAGGTGGGTAAAGCCACAGTAAGAGGAAGGTCATCAGCGGGCCCAAAGAGGCAAACCTTGGGATGCAGTATATTTGGCATGGTCAAATTAGTCTCCATAAACCCCAGAACGTCTCTCCAATACACTTGTAAGACTCTACAGTCCCAGAACATGTGTAGCATCGTGCCATCCATATGGCATCTAGGACACTCAGCCAAAGGCAATGCACCCATAACATAAAGTCTGTAAGGGGTATAATAAATCCTATGTGTAAATTTAACACGTATTAACTTGTCTCAGTAGCCATACTCTTTACTAGCCATCCTATCCTCCACTCTGGGCTGTGGTCACATGACCATGTCCATGCAGCTCCTTCTTATTTCCTGTGATGTTATGTCCATGGGCATGTCAGAGCAGCAACAGGGGCGGTGATAGGGGAGTATGTGTGTAACTAGTTGGTGGGAGATGCTATAAACTAGCTGGGCATTGTTAGGAGTGATGCTGGAGCTATGGCAGGCAAGGGAGAAGTGCATCATGGGTTTGGTTGGATACAGGAACAGGAAGTGCTACATACAGGAAATAACCAAACCAGGATGATTTGGTGAAAACAGGTCAGAAGAGTCCAAAGTAAAAAGAAAAAACATAGGGAAGATGTACATGAGGTAAACAACTACATGGGCATGTCTTTTAAAAACCCTAGCAGTCCAGGAAAACTTCTTTAATGGTAGAAATATAATGGTTTGTTTGCCTTTTCTTTTAGGAACCTATGTATTGAGACCACACACTTTTTCACTTTGTGTGTAAGGTCTATTGTTACTAGGCTGACACTAGTTTCATAATTTAGTTACAATGGGTTGTACAACATTAGAAAAAGGGCTCATCATCTTTTGCAGAAACAGCATTGTTCTTGTCCATGATATGTGTTCGGCATTGCAGCACATCCTTATTCAAACAGGCAGAAATGACTCCAGTTCCAACTTGTGTAGAAGAAAATGAAGCCGACCTCACAAGACCCTGGAGCGACAACATAATTGTCTAATTTGGGCACACATTTGGATACCAAATGCGATGAGATCCAGCTGTTCTTCCCCTCAGGCTAGACCAGTGTTAGCTTCTCTAGCGATAAGATGACCAGAGTCTAGAAACATCATCTTCCAAATACATTTTCTAACATGTCCAATAATATCCGACCTTATGCGAGCACATGCTAAATCTCACTATAATCCCTAGCTTCTGTATACCTGTCTCCTACACAAAACCATTGCAGGTCCCTTCTGTTACTACTGATGTGATCAACACAACAAACCAGAATTTTCTAGTGCATTTGCTTTTAAAGCTCGCTGTGGGTCAACTACAAGACATCTGACAAGGATTGGTTTTTCTGGTTTTGCATGATGTACATGGAAGGTATGCATTGAGCGGAGATAATTATGAGTGAATAGCAAACATCTCAATCACTTCTCACAGCAGCCTGTGTGCATCATACACTGGAAGACCTCAGCATCATTAATAAATGTAGGTTCCCTCGTGGTCCTATCCTGTCAAGCTGAAGTGGTTGTCCAAGTCATATCTTAAAGGGGTTGTCCAACTTAATTAGAAAAAAAGCAGGTGGCGCTATACAGATAGATTTCAGTGAATAAAGAAGTGGCTATGCTACATTTTTACATGCAGTTACAAAAGTATTCAGATCCAGGTGCTGGTTTGAAAAATTTAGATTTTTTTTTGTGTGGGACAACCTCTTTAAGAAAAAAAATTATATCTCACTCATCATTTAAAGCAACAACTGTTTCCACACTGCAGCTCCCGGGGGTTATGCCCCTTCACAGTGGTAATGCCCATTGTGCCACCTTCATAGTAATAATGCCCATTGTGCCCCTTCACAGTAGTAATGCCCTCTGTGCCCCCTTCATAGTAATAATGACCATTGTGTCCCCTTCATATTAGTAACACCCATTGTGCCCCCTTCACAGTTGTAATGCCCACTCTGTAACCCTTCATAGTAATAATGCCCATTGTGCCCCCTTCATAGTGGTAATGCCCATTGTGCCTCCTTCATAGTAATAATGCCCATTGTGCCCCCTTCATACTAATAATTCCCTCTGTGTCCCCTTCATAGTACTAATGCCGATTGTGCATCCTTCAGAGTAGTAATGCCCTCTGTACCCACTCAATGTTAATACATTTTTTAAAAAAAGTAACTTCTCACCTTGTCCAGTTCCTCAGTTCCAGCTCTTCCCTGCAGACACAGATGGCTCTACAGCGCTGTGTGGGAGGAGCACAGGCAGATTCCCTGGCTGCAGGCTCCTCTCACACAGGCTGGCAGTGCAATCTGTGCCTGCAGGCTGAATGGTGGAGCAGGGAGCAGAAGGCTTACTGCTTCACCATTCAGTGCGCCGGCCTGAAGAAGACAAGGCGTGGTCAGTGAGCGACAGGACCAGGCGCTCCAGCAATGAGCACTTCCATCTGTATTGATGGAAGAACTTATTGCTTCCAGCACACCCTGACAGTGGGCACCCGGAATGGACGGCAACCCCCCCCCCCTTCCTTGGCACACCACTGGGGTCATGCCCAATATCCCAGCCCCACTATGCCTCTATCACTCCTTTTTTATGCCAAAAACTGCCATATTGCCCATAGTAAATGACTCCCACTGTGTTTTGCTCACACAGATGCTGAGGTTGTTTCAACATATTTGTGATCACTCAACCTGAAGTCCAGGAAAGGAGAAGAGAGGTTTGTGTGCTTGTTGTTTTAACTGTTTATCTTAGGCTACTTTCACACTAGCGGCAGGCCTGATCCGGCAGGTGAAGGGTGCTGCCGGATCAGGCCTGCCGCAGTGACATGTGTGGAGCCGGAACCGCGCTCCAGCCCCACACATGTCACACAGTACATACATACACATAAACATACACACACATATACACAGACAAATACACATACATGCTTACATGCTCCCGGCAGGGCTTCAGAGCGTCGGAGGGACAGGACGGCTCGCACAGGTGACGATTCCCCACAGCACCCTCTGCTGGGCGCCTGGTGGAATCGTCACCTGTGCGCGCCGTCCTGTCCCTCCGACGCTCTGAAGACCTGCCGGGGTGCATGTAAGTATGTATGTGTATTTGTATGTGTATATGTCTGTGTATGTTTATGTTTATGTGCATGTCTATGTCTGTATGTGTGTATGTGTAGCCGGATCCGTCATGAACTCCATTGAAAGTCAATGGAGGGCGGATCCGGTTACCATTGTGGTCACACCAAACGGATCCGTCCCCATTGACTTGCATTGGGGGTCATTCCGGATCCGTCTTGGTGCGGATGCCTGGACCGGAGAGCAAACCGCAGCATGCTGCGGTTTGTTCTCCGGTCTGAAGATGGAACGGAATGCTTTCAGGAGCATTCCGTTGTCTTCAGTTCAGTTTTGTCCCCATTGACAATGAATGGGGACAAAACTGAAGCGTTTTATTCCGGTATTGAGCCCCTATGACGGAACTCAATACCGGAATTTTAAAACGCTAGTGTGAAAGTAGCCTTTACAAAGGCTTGTACGCATTGTGTGAGCAGAAGGATGTAAAAACTAGTCAGCCTCTGAATGGAAACATTAAGAGGAAGATTTATCAAGCATGGCATTTCCTTCTCCAGGCTTGATCCCCTTTACACTGGAGTAAGATACACCTAATTTATTAAGAGGCATGCCTCGTAATCCCTTAGGCCAAGTTCTCATTTCAGTTACTTGGTCAGTTATTTCCTCCAGTTATTGTGAGCCAAAACCAGGTGCGGGTGAAAAACACCTAGCAAGTGAATATCTTTCCCTTATACCTCTGAGTAGGCTTCACTACTAGTTTTGGCTCATAATAACTGATGGAAATAACTGACCAAATAACTGAAGTGTGAACTCAGCCTTAGTGATCAGCCTGTTGTATGCACCCCAATTTCTGTAAAATAAAAAATAAAAATATGCCAACATGCCGCTATACTGATTAAAAAATAAATAAACAAGTTAATAAGGTCTCAAAATGTAGCGACACAAACATTATTTTTTCCATAACAAATGCTTTTATTCAAAGCACTAAAAAACAAATTAAATTAAACTATAAATTTATCACAGTAATCATAGTAACTCATTGTTAACATATTACTGACCGAATATCCAAGGTCAGTGGCGTTAAAACAATGGCAAAAGACATTGGTGGATTTTTTTTTACAATTCTCTCCCCCACAAAAAAAGTTAATAAACTTTATGTACCTCAAAATAGTGCCAATGAAAACTACAGTCTGTCCTGCACTAAATAAACAAGCCCTTATACAGCTCAACGAATAAAAAATTAAACCTCCTGGAATATGGTCACTGAAAAAAAAATTCCTTGGTACTTTGCCTTGGCCCAAAATAGGCTGGCTCTTAAAGGATTTTAAAAAATGAATTAGGGCTCATGCATACAAAGGTTGGCTGTTTTGCGTGCATCTGCATTTTCTGGCATGTTATAGAACAGTCCTATCCTTGTCCGTAATGTGGACAAAAAATGTAAAATTTTCTATAATTTTGCGGACGGCACGGATGTGCCAATGTAAACAACACGTGGGGTGCTGTCTGCATCTTTTGCGGCCCCATTGAAGTGAATGGGTTTGCATCTGACCGGCAAAAAATGTGGATCGGACCCAAACCACTGTCATGTGCAAGAGCCCTAAAGGGAAACTTTCATTTAGAGTGCCTACAGACATGAATTTGGTCTGGCAAGGGGCGGATTGGCCATAAACCTTACATGGAAATTTCCTGTTGGCTCGATGTCCAAGGGGCTGCCTGAGCCCTCCTCATGGCCAGCAGTGTAAGTTTTTGGGCATGTGTTTTGTGCTCATGGCGGCAGTATTTTGTGAGGGACTGTGGATTTGGCTCTGTTGGGGTGGTATAATGTGCTGCAATATGGCCAGCCTACTTTTTCTGGCCCTGCCTTTCATCAATTTGGACCTGACTACAAAACGGGGTCTGGCGTTTGGTTTGGTTTTTTTTAACCACTAAAAAAAGTCATAACTACCACTTGTGTTTTTTCCATACTGCAAAAAAATGCCACTAAAAATGCAAAAGTGCTAAAAAAAAAATGCTAATTAACCATGTATAAACCCACCCATGGCTTTTTGTGGCAGTTTTTGTTGCAGTTTGTTGAGCCAAAATTAGACGTGCATCCAGGAGAAGTAAAGTCCTTGCTTTATATTTCTCATTCCTTCCAAACCCATTTCTGTCTTTGGCTCAATAAAACTGCATGAAAATCTGCCAAAAAACCTGTATGTGACACCACCCTGAGGGTTCCTGTACATGATATTTTTGCATTTTTCGCGCAGAAAAAATGCAGCAAAATACAGTACCAACATGGACACTTTTTTATGTGCGTAATTTGACCTAGTGTGCATAGTTTTAAAGGGTCCCTACACAAATAGTTTTTTAGTGGCATTTTTGTGCAATTTTGTGGTTTTAGTGGCTTTCTTTGCACCTGCAGTTTTTTTTGTGTGTGTTTTTGCATTTAAAACACCTGCTACAAATGTTAGATGAAAGTCTATAGGAAATATGAAATGCAGGCAAGCTTTCTTTTTAGAATGATGTTTTTGTTAATTAATTGGTTATTTTGAGTCTCTGGCATTTGCAGAACACAGCATGTCGAAGTTCTTTTGACATCTCTGTAGGGAAAAAAAGCCCAGAGAAAAAGTAGTGTTCACTTAGTTGTTTAGATGGCCATAAAAAACGCATCCGTCAATCTAGTTGATTACTGCTAAATAGTTAATGTTCTGATTTACTGTGTATAGATATCAAATAGTCTCAGTGCAGTTGCAGGGTCTATAGGCTGGCCCTGCCCCCTGGTCAGTGAGTCTTTGCTGAGCAGGCCTAGAGGAAGGATGTGTTTGTGTAAGCAGCTGAGAACTAGGCCTAGCCCATGGAACCTTCGTCCCTAATACTGAAACCTGCCAGAGAAGAAACTAAACTGAAAAACTACTCTCAGAGAGAAAGAGAATAGACATTTTTTGCAAATGTTTGAGAACCGCTTAAAGGCTGTGCTGGACAGACAGTAAGGTAATCTCCCGTTTATGGCAGAAGACTTTACTGCTTATGGAAAGGGTCACTGCCTCTGGCACCCACCATACTTTTGACATGGACTGGCCATCCAGATATTAGATCTGCACCCGCAGCCTGGACATTGCAAAAAGTGTCAATGAGAACATAATTGTATGCCTGTGGTTATTTAGGAAGTCTGCAAAGTGTATCTAGACATACAAAGTAAAGGGTGCACCACTTTGGTTGTATGAGCATTGACCAAGCACTACTAGCAGTTTATTCTTTGCCAGTCTTTTCCAGGAGTTCTTTTTTCATTTTCTGCTTGTGTAGTTTTATGGGAAAATATTGAGTGAAACTTGTAATTTAGACATTTAAATAACTAACCTTTCATCTTTAATTCATGATTGGCCAATCTGATTCTGATGGCCTATCCTGATGATGTCATCAGTATCAACATACAGGAAAAAAACACTAAGAAAAAACACGCTAGATACATATACTGATGGGAAGTACTGGCATCTCTAGCAAGATGTAAAATCTGACCAGCTCAAAAATCTCTGCAGCCTTAGCAAAACAGGAAACTTGAAGGATGCATAATCATTGCCCCTTCAAGGCCATTATGATATTCAATCACTTGAATCAGTTTTTCTGCTTATGTGCATTTCTAGTAAGAATTCTGTAGCCCATATTCTTCTTTATTTAATAGGTTATTACCATCTCAGGCTTTCATAAGCTATGGCTAGGGGTGGCCACAGATATATCTCAAGAAAAATATTGTACGGTTTTCAAACCAGCACATGGATCTGAATTCTTTTGTAATTGCATGTAATTAAAAATTTAGCATAGCCACTGAGTTATTCAATAAAATATATATGTATAGCGCCACCTGCTGTTAGTTTTTTCCGTATTTCTTTGTCCTCCTCACTGTGAAGGCTGCACATGCTCAGTTTCATCCTTCAACTGCCTCCTGAGTTGTGATAGAGAGAGAGGACCCGCCCCCCTTAGCTGCCGTAGGAAAGACACTCCCTTTGAGCTGTCAGCTTGATATAAATCTAGCAGAGCAATGAATGAGGAGATCTCTGGATCCATGTGAGGTACAGAGTTGGTTCTAGCTTTGTTAGAAAGAGATTGTCATATACTATATGAAGACTAATTTTCATTTTTTACATTAGTCATGGGATAACATCTTTAACTCCCATAGAAGTGAATGGGTACTACAGTGTTTCAGTTTGAGAGTTACAGAGATGATGTAGCTGGCTGTGCTGCACTGTTTGTATAGCTCCGATTCACTGCTATGGGAGTTACTGAAACAGCATAGGGCAGCCTATTCGGCTATTTCTGAAACTCTGCTGAGGATGGTTATTCTGATCTTAGCTGTGAAAAGATGCTTCAAATGAAAGATTTCTTGTCTCTAGTACCTAATAAAAACCAGGTAATTTAAACAGGTATTCTAATCAGTGCTTATACCACTAGGATATGCTGTCATTAAGAGGGTTTTCATATCTCAGACAATGGGGGCACATCACCAGGATATGTTCCCATTATCTGATACACAGAGAACGGAGCCCCTAAGCTGGCTCGGCTATTTCCGTCTGCCCCATAAAAATGAATGCGAGCGGTGGCTGCACAAGCACAGTGCACTGACATTCACTACTATGGGGAGAGCACTTGGTGGTGGCCAGACCCAGGCAATTCTGGGGTCTTCCGGCCACCACCTTCTCCATTGCATTCTCAGTGCAGGTGCAGGTCCAGGTCCCAGAGATTGGACCCACACCTATCAGACAATGGGGGCATATCCTAGCGATATACTCCCATTGTCTCATATGGGAATAGCCCTTTAAGGGTGTAACACCCTGCTGATTGACCAGGGTGTAATGGAAGGTTGGCTGCCCTAAAGCCTGTAGTGTGTTCTGGTTGGTTCACTTGTGGTGTGGTGGACTGAAAGGTTGTATGATGGGTCATTTGAGGAAAAGCTCTTAGGAATAGGGCTGGGAGTAGTAGTGCCCCTCCTCCTGTAACAAGTTGTGTTGTATTTTCGATTTTGAGTTAATGGTGACAAGCACCAGAGACTGGTGTGAACACAGCACTACTGCAGAAATTTTTGTCGGGACACTTCTAACAAACATTTTTAGCATATTTTAACAACCTATATGACAATTTTCTATGTAAAAAACAGATGGATGGTTTTCTGTGTATAATTTTTTAAAGTCACTACATGTATTCTACAGTACGTCCTGTTCTGTCTCTTTAAAGGGTTATTTTTCGGAGTGTTTTATACTGCTAACTGGTCCTCAGGGCCAACTCCTGCCAATCAGCTGTTTGAAGAGGCAGTGGCGCTTACTGCCAGTCACATCACATTCATCAGTCACATGGTCTACGTTCAGCTCACTCCCACTCAAATGAATTGAGCTGAGCTGCAATAGCAAGCACAGTCACCATCCAATGGACGGCGCTATGCTTGGTGTGCTGTGATGAGGCCGTGGTGCTCACCAGAGTGCTACAGCCTCTTCAAACAGCTGATCGCTGGGGGTGTTAGGAGTCAGACCCCCACTAAGCATATACAGATGACTGAACCCTAGGATAGGTCATACCATACATGGTATTACATAAAGAGACAGAAGGATTTGAGCAAGCCTACATCCACAGATCTGTTCTCCAAGATGTTTGGATCAATCTGCCAACTGAGTTCCTTCAAAAACTGTGTACAAGCGTACCTAGAAGAATCAATGCTGTTTTGAAGGCAAAGGGTGGTAAAACCATATATAGATTTGATTTACAGTTCTCTTTTGTTGATAAAAAATAACCTATTAACACTTTTAACTATTTCACTATTTTTGAAAGCATTCTTACTTTGCAGCATTTTTCCACATCTGCCTAAGACTTTTGCACAGTATAGTATACATTGACATTTGTAGCTTAATTGATTTCTTAGTGCATATAATATCTATACATTTCGTTATAATATAAGATTTTAAGTTGACCATAAACTTTACAATTTGTCCCAATTCAACCAGTGTTTCTTTTTACTACGGTGGACATTTGTTGTTAAAGGGCCAAACATGTTATTTGCACATTGGAGTAGAGTTCCCATATGGAAAAATCATTACCATGACTTTAAAATGAGTTTATCAGACTCTATTCACACTTTCCAGTTCTTTTCCATAAGGTCTCTGTTGCATGTTGATGGTCAGACTACTTTAGTATGTTGTGGATTTCTATTCAGTAAAACCAAAATTGGAAACTGAACAGATCTATTAAAAGCAGCTTAGGGCCCACCAGTGAAATTTATTCTGGGACCCAACTATACAACTACATGCAAATACCACATGCCCACACAGTGGTAGGCAGCAATAAGACCCTCAAGATGATTGATTATGGAGGTCCAACAAGTTTGAGAAGTTTGGGTCCATGGGAAAGATGCTAATAGTTGGCCTTCCTCTGTACCTAGAAGTCATCTTAGTGACCTGATGCATCTATAATAATAAGGTAGTTTGTTAAATAAGTAAATCAGTTTTATATGGATATAGGCCGGTTGAGTTGCTGGGATGGGGGCCCACCTTTGTCAGGGGCCAACCAGTGGATTCACCTGTTACCCTGTGGCCCAAGCCTGATTATAAGTCGATCAGAGTAAAAAAGAAAAGGTAACCTATGCTATCCTAATAGATCTGTCAAGGTTCCTGTAAAGACGATAGCCATATCATCTCTGTGAACAGGGTGATCTAACCGTTGACTAAAAGCAGCAACTGTGTCTAACCAGTGATGGCCATTGGCCAGGAAACATTCTGTCACTTTAGCCCCATAGAAATAAGAATGATGGTTACCAATCTTGCTACTGTCAGATTGTTAGCTTTTATAGTTACATCTATGGCCGGCTTAACTCTCAAAGCCTCAGAAGCCGTATATCTTCTTTCAGAATGCATTGAGCCATTAACTCAAACAACTTTTCAAGTGATTAGACTCCCCACTGAATCTATTTGTACTGCACAAAGCATGAGGAGTGAAGTAGACTCCAAGAGCTCTTTCACACACACATTTTGTGAACACTATTTACAGCCTCTCATATGGTCACAACAGTGAGGAAGTCTCAGAATGAGCTTCAAGGAGGAGAAACCTGGGACGGGTGGCTGTCAGATGCCTGTTCTACTCTCCAAAATGTCTCCACAGCAATACATCTTGAGAAATTTATGGCATCTTCATGCGTGTTGTTCACACACTGAACAAAACCTGTTCACATCTGTCAATGGCAAAATGCATGCTAGATAAGAGGAACTGTTCCACTGAGTATTCTTATCACTCTGTCACTGTATAGCGGAGATACTTTGTCCACCAGAGGCACTGTATTTTTTTACCTCATGTACTGACTTGTGCAATTTGATTTGCAGGAACTTTTATACATACCTCATTTTAGATTTAGATTTTATACTAATAGACTATTGTTTAAAAGGGCACAATGTGCAGTTTCTAAATTGCTTTAGTCAGACACCAAGAACAGGAAGAAGAAGTGACAGCGCTGGATTGGAAGGGGCTGGGAAGGCACATCTGAATGTTTTTATTATTTTATTAGGCTCCCCGCAGTTTCCCTACATAAAAAATTACATACAACCCTCAGAGCTGAACCCAGACATATCCCCATTTTCACCCAGGCAGCCCCCCTGACTTAAGCATCAGAGCAAAGGCATTTTCAGGCGTTCCAGTGATGAACAGGGCTCCTCTTGGGGCTGCCAGGCGGAGCCCTGTGACATCACCAGCACTGATGGGCGGGCTTTACTGCTGCCCTAGTAAAACGGAGCAGCTCTAAAGCTGGCCTATCAGTGCCAGTGACGTCACTGAACACAATGCTGGGCGGAAGCCTCCACCCGGCATTGTGTTGTGGTAAATAAAAGAGCTCTTGCTCTGCAGGATCCTGTATAGGGCGAAGGAGAGCATCGAAGCATGAAATGCTCTAATGCTAACATCAGGTGAGCTGCCTGGGTGAGATTATGGACAGCCCCCTTTAAGTGATGAGTGACTTCTGTGTAAGGAGAGGTTCATTGTATGAGGGTCTCATCTCTCACTGCCCATGCATACTTCCCAACCGTCCCGGATCCAGCGGGACTGTCCCTGATTGCAGTGGCTGTCCCGCTGCCCCGGTATGGGGGAGGTATGTCCCGGTCTCTGGCAGCTGTCCCTGTGTCCATAGGACGCAGAGACAGTTGCCTGAATGGTGATGAATAGAGTTGAGCGAACGTGCTCGTAACAAGCACTATAGTGCTGGGATCCCCTGCGCTTGCCTGGCCACAGCCATCCGGATCCGTCCTCCTCACCCGACTGCAAGTCAGTGGGGACGGATCCGTTTGGTATGACACACTCGTGTGTCATACCAAACAGATCCGCCCCCATTGACTTACTGTCAGGTGAGGACGGATCCGGATGCCTGCAGCCATGCGAGCTCTACAGTGCTCGTTACGAGCACGTTCGCTCAACTCTAGTGATGAAGCAGAGAGCCGGCATCGGCTCGCTGCTTCATCCATTCTCCCTCCCGTGCCTCCTGCAGGCTCTCCGTACCTCCAGGCGGCTCTCCACACCTTCAGTCTGGGTGGGAGGCAGGGCGGGCCATCAGTCAGCCTTGGCTCCGCCCCTTCCAGACCAGAGAAGAAGGTGTCCTGCTGGTGATGCTGCTAGGAAGAAGGTAAGTATTATGGTGTTTATTTTTTTCAACTTTCTGTGAATGGCACAAGATGAGCATATTACTGGGGGACAATATATTACTGGGGGCACAACATTACTGGGGAGTACAAATGTCGGCATATTACTGGGGACACAACATAAACTGCAGAGCACAATGTGGGCATATTACTGGGGGACAATATATTGCTGGGGGCACAACATAAACTGCAGAGCACAATGTGGGCATATTACTGGGGGACAATATATTACTGGGGCCACAATGTGGACATGTTACTGGGGGCACAACATTACTGGGGAGTACAAATGTGGGAATATTACTGGGGCACAACATAAACTGCAGAGCACAATGTGGGCACATTAGTGGGAGCACAACATTACTGGGGAGCACAATGTGGGCACATTAGTGGGAGCACAACATTACTGGGGAACACAATGTGGGCATATTACTGGGGGGCACATTGTGGGCATATTACTGGGGAGGCACAGCTGGTCATATTACTGGGGGCACATAACAGGGCATATTACTGGGGGCCCAATGTGGGCATATTACTGGGGGGGCACAGCTGGTCATATTACTGGCGGCACATAACAGGGCATATTACTGGGGGCACATAACTGGGCATATTACTGGGGGCACAGCTGGTCATATTACTGGGGGCACATAACTAGGGAATAATTACTATGTGGGGCAGTAAGGGGGACTGAGTGGGATTAGGTGTATAGTTATGTTTTGGGCGGAGTTAGAGGCGTCGCCTAGTGGCGAAAAAATTTGCAGCTTTGCGCGCCGAACAATTTGTCCCTCTTTGTCCGTTTCCAAAGTTGGGAGGTATGCCCATGTGTCATCAGAAAATGACCTATTGATTAAATCGCATTTTTATGTTTAGCACACTTTTAAAGAATTTTTGATGACATTATTTTTAATAATATATTTTCCATGTCAATGTCTATATATTTGTTTCAATGTATATTTAAACAAAAACATAAAATTCTTCAGTTTTTTGCACTGGCCAGTATGCCTAATAATAGCCGCCACTTCTTGGTCTGTACAGATCATTTCACTGCAGTTACCTTCTTATCTGTGATTATAATCCTGCCTGTAATGATATCACCTCTGTGTATAGATAAGACAGGATCCAGCATTCACAATAGGTGATTGTCAAATCTTATCTATCCTTTCCTTGTACAATGACCTCTTCACAGGTCACAGACCATGCCTAGAAAGCTCTTCCATAGAAATCTAGTTCATTGTGTCTATGTGTCTGTAAAGCAATTGTTTTAGGCTAGGGCTAAACGGCAACACTGGTCGCGTGACACCTGTCGCGGCCAGGATCCCTGAGTAGTGGTGATCCCATAGAAATGAATGGGATCACCGCAGCAGTCGCAAGAAATCCAATGCGGCGATCCCATTCATTTCTATGGGATCTCCTCTACTCAGCGATCCTGGCCGAAATAGGTGTCACGCAACCAGTGTTGCCGTGTAGCCCTAGGCTTAATGCTGTTAAGAACATCTCAGGCAAGATGGCAGCCCCCATAATCATGTTCAGGGAAGAAAATAAAATCAGATTAGATAAACGGGATGTGTGTCACTATCTGGTTTTAACTGGCAGATATAATTTTTGGTGACACTTATCCTTTAACATACAAGTAAAATTTGCACAGTGCATTTATTAACTGCAATACATAAAGGTCAGTTATATAGGTTTTCTCCCTAAAGCAAACAGTGGGGACAGCTGGGTTGCCCTGTACACATTAGTATTCATCAAGGAACATTTAAAGGGAACCTGTCAGCTCTGAAACACCCTCCAAACTAGAGTAAGCGGTGTATAGTGTAAGTGACGTCGAGTCCAGTTATGTAATTTTTATCTTCATACTCGCTTCCATTCTGACTCTGTGCTCCCACAAATCAGCAGTAAAATGCACTCACTAGACTCCAGTGCTCACTCACATAATGGAGAGGACTCAAAGAAGAGTCCTCTCAATGCATTTTACTGCAGGTTTGTGGGAGCACAGCGTCGGAATGGAAGTGAGTATGAAGATAAAACTTACATATTCGGATTCAGCATCACTTAGACTATACATCTCTTACTCTAGTTCAGGGGGTGTTTTGGAGATGACAGGTTCCCTTTAAACTTATCTGGGAATTCAAAAGTGATTGCAGGTCAAGGTGTAGGGGTACGAATCTCAGCACCCCTGCAGATAAGCTGTGTGAACAATCTGCAGCGCTCCAGTTAGTGCCATGTCCCTTCACTGCATCCTAGGTACAGCTTCATGAAGTCTCCATCACACATCAATGTTGCTTGTATTTTTTTATTCCAAAACCTTTCTTAATTTTACACGAGTTTATCGCACTTTTTTTTTTTACAAATAGTGAATAATATGTGCATTTTTGTGGCCTTGTGTTATTTAAATAGGACAGTATGCATACCTCCCAACCGTCCCGGATCCAGCGGGTTAGTCCCGGATTGCAGTGGCTGTCCCGCTGTCCCGGTACGGGGGAGCTATGTCCCGGTCTCTGGCAGCTGTCTGACAGTTGCCTGTTGCAAGAAGAAGCAGACAGCCGGAATCAGCTGCCTACTTCTTTCATCCTTCTTTCATCCTCCGAGTCCCCCCCTTGGAACCCTCCCAAAACCACCACCCCCCGCAGCTCTCTCCGTACCTTCTGCCTCATGTGTGGGCGGGGGGCGGGGCCGGCTGTCAGTCAGCATTGGCCCCGCCCCTCTAGACAAGAGAAGAAGATCTCCTGCTGGTGATTCTGCAGCTAGAAAAAAGGTAAGTATAAGGTTTTGTTTTTTTTTACTTTCTGTGAGGTGACTGCACTGTGTTTAATATCCCTGTACTGTGACATCACTGTGTTTAATATCCCTGTACTGTGACATCACTGTGTTTATTATCCCTGTACTGTGACATCACTGTGTTTATTATCCCTGTACTGTGACATCACTGTGTTTAATATCCCTGTACTGTGACATCACTGTGTTTAATATCCTTGTACTGTGACATCACTGTGTTTATTATCCGTGTACTGCGATACCACTGTGGTTATTATCCCTGTACTGTGACATCACTGTGGTTATTATCCCTGTACTGTGACATCACTGTGGTTATTATCCCTGTACAGTGACATCACTGTGTTTATTATCCCTGTACTGTGACATCACTGTGTTTATTATCCGTGTACTGTGATACCACTGTGGTTATTATCCCTGTACTGTGACATCACTGTGGTTATTATCCCTGTACTGTGACATCACTGTGGTTATTATCCCTGTACGGTGACATCACTGTGTTTATTATCCCTGTACTGTGACATCACTGTGTTTATTATCCCCGCACAGTAAGGGGATTGGATGATTAGCTTATAGTGGGTGGAGGTAGGGGCGTGGCCTAGTGCCGCACAATATGTCCCTCTTTGTCTCTTTACAAAGTTGGGAGGTATGCAGTATGTGCCGCTCTGATGTCATAAAAAAGACATTAAAAAAATGTTAAAACACCATAAGAAAATACAAAACATATTGACATATGCATGCAGTAGGGGAAAAAAACAAACAAACATTGATGTCTATGGATTAAAAACACCAGCAGATGAACCCATAAAATAGCCAAAGCATGCAGCTATGTTACATAAAAAAAAAAAAGATGTAAAAACAAAGATGTGTGAATTATCTGTGGAGAAGACAGTATACATCCACGATTCTCTGACATGTGCACCAGGCCTAATACATGTTGCACCTACAGTCATGTTCCCCGGTTCTGTACCACTTTTCCATAGAACGCAGGCATATATCCCAGAGCAGAACTTACACTTCATATCCCTCTGTTCTGAAGTGAGAAATGTGTGCCAAACTTTCCACGTTAGGAAACAAATTCATATGTTTATTTCCAGCTAGATACTTCTAGGGATGCCAAATATATAAGATATTTCTTGGCTCTTAATCTGGTGCAAGGAAGGAACTGAAAAGTTTTGTTTAGTCATAATCACTTCTCCATCAAAACATTCATTTATACGTTTTCCAGCTCCATGTTAGTGCCCACAATCAGCTGCCCGCCATGTGCCAAGCTGTACCAGGTCCAGGACTGAAGTTCCTGTAACCACAGTTCTTCTCTTCATGTACGATCTAGGAGTAGGCCCTGCTTCTCCTTCCTAATTACCAGTACACAACTGTATCCAAGGACTATGCTCCATGCTGTTTTTTTTTTTTTTAGATGAAGAACCTTCCCAAAGGACACAGGTTCATACTTCCCCCTTCTGCCAGCTCAGTAATGTAAATGAGCCCTAAACCTGCAATGTAGACCATGAAATTAGCGTGCTGTGTTAGGGTACAGGCACACAGCGTTCCATGCTGCGGTGTAGTAGCGAGCAGCTGTTTAGTCTGTCTGGATTACTAATGGCCGTGCAGCGCCTTCAGTACCATGCGGCCATTAACAATGCAGACCAACTAACAGTGCGGTGTTCAGTAGTTAACAAGAGCCAGCGCGGACGCATCACAGCCGTGACACAACTACACCATGTGATCGTACCCTTCCACGGACACAACACATATCTATTGACTTTAAAGAGGACCTGTCCCCTCTCCTGACATGTCTGCTTAGGCAACTCATGTAATAACATTCCTGAATCATATGACTCTATGTTGTACTATCCATTATCCATCAGTGCTGCCTGTGGAAGACTGTACAGGAACATAACTCTAACTGGACCATCTGGACCTTTGTTGCAGACTGCTTGCAATTAATTCATCACTTCTAGCAGGCATAGTAAAGGAATAGCACACCATAGAGTCATAAAAAATAGATTTTCCGGAATTGTCCGTTATTACATGGGGAAGGCATTTAGCTGCTAAAACAGACATGTCAGGAGAGGGGACAGGTCCTCTTTAACATGTTTTTCAGTCAAACAATCAGGGGCGGATTGGCCATAGACCTTACAGGGAAATTTCCCGGTGGGCCGATGCCCAGGGGCCACCTGGGTCATCCTCAAGCCAGCTAGAGGAAGTTTTTGGGGATGTATTTTGTGCTGCTGGCAGTATATTGTGATGGACTGTGGTATTTGGATCTGCCTTCCATCAATTTGGACCAGACTACAAAATGGGGCCACATTTAGTATTCTTTCCAGGGCCACTTTAAGTTCCCAGTCCGCCCCTGCAAACAATGCATGTGGAACACAGATGACACATGGATGACACACAGAGGGCAAAAAATGCACACAAGGACCATTAATGGACTCTTCACAGGCATCTCCATGGATGAAACACTGAGCGTACTGTCATAATATCATCAGATGCGGATGTGTAAAACATCACCCCTTAGGACCTGTTCATATTCATCAGGCGGAAAAATCAGTTTTCTCAACTTTGAAGTGTAACTATGCTTTCAATGAACTTTTGCTTTGTCCTAGTGACATATCAAAGGTTTGGTGAGGGTTCGACTGCTAAAACGTGCAGATAGAAGTGATCAGTTTGAGCTGCTGAGTTTTTTGAAAGTTCAGTTCCACTTTAAAAAGTACAGTCTTTAAGAACAGCCTGCCAGAGTCCACCGTATCCGACATACATAATGCTGGGAACCTTGGGATCCCCGTTGACTAAAATGGGATCCAACAGGGATCTGGTCACTTTCTGACATAATAACGGCTTTTGGCCAGAGAAAAAGTTGTGTATCAAAATGCTGATGTGAACTGGTGCTAAAATAAACATATTGGTGTTAAAGGGGTTGTCCAGGTTCAGAGCTGATCCCCTGTGAGGTGAGCATTGGAGCATTTCATGCTCTGATGCTCTCCCTTGCCCTGCAATGAATCTCGCAGGGCAAGGGCTTTTTCATTAGATCTGGTGACATACCAGGTCTCTGCTAGGTGGAGGCTTCTGCCTAACAGTGAGCCTGATGACGTATCTGGCACTAATGGGCTGGCTTTAACGCTGCCTTAGCCTGTAAAATGGCTAGGGCAACACTAAAGCCCACCCATTAGTGTTGGAGATGTCATCGGCAACACTGCTAGACGGAAGCCTCCACCTAGCAGTGTAAAAATGTTAACAAAAAAGCCCTTTCCCAGCTCGATTTAGCACAGGGCCAGGCAGAGCATCGGAGCATAAAACGCTCCAATCCTTATCTCAGAGGGGCTGCCTGGGTGAATTAGGACATATGTGCTGGTTCAGCTGTGAACCCAGACAACCCCTTTAATGTGCATCTCATGGAAATGTATGAGATCTATTGTTAGATCTGTTCTATTTCTGACAGCATACATAATATACTGAACAGAGATGGCAGTTTAATCAAGGCTCTATCACTCCTGCTTCCTTTTAGGAATATCTGCTTACTTCCTGTTTCAGCTTCTGTCTGTCAGCAACCTGATTAGCAAGTTCTCACTTCATAGGCTCTGATGTGTGAGGACTTATTCACACATTGCAGGTTTGGTCAGTATTTTGCATTTGTATTTTTAAGCCAAAACCTCCCTCTCATTTTTACATTCACTCCTGAGTTTGGCTTCAAAATACACAAACTACTCTAAAGTGTGAATAAGGCCTAATAGGTTTCCATACTTAAAGGAGTTTCCCACTTCAACATTTATGGTATATCACTAAGATACGCCACAAATGTCAGATAGTTGAAGGCCCCACCTTTGTGACCTGTTCGAGAAACCCGCACCCTCCCAAAGTGAAGGGAGAGCAGCCGCGCATGCATGGTGTCCTCTCCGTTTAATGCTATGGGACTTCTTAAAATAGCTGAGTGAGCATACTCAACTATTTTCGGAAGTCCTATAGCAGTGATCAGACAGAAGGCCACACAAGCATGGCCACCTCTCCTTTTGCCCCTATGGGACTACCAGAAACAGCCTAGTGTGCTCGCTCGGCCATTTTCAGAAGTCCCATAGCAGTAAATGGAGAGGACACCATGTATGCGCAGTTGATCTACTGTCACTAACGCTCAGCTATTTTCTGAACTTCCATAGCAGTGGAGAATGGTTGCATATAATGGTCTCGTCTGCTCTCACTTCCGGGGTCCTGTTCTAGAGATAGAAGCAGGTCCCAGAGGTGGGACCCAATCCTATTTGACATTTGTGGTGAGAAAAGTGCCTCTGTACTTAGCGACATATTAAAAGTTGTAATCGGTGGGCATCCGAGCACTGAAACTCCTACTGTTCACTAGAACGAGGAGAGAGAAATTCTCACATTGCTAGCTCTCTCTCCTCACTGCAAGAGATGGAAGCAAGACAGATTCAATTGAAAGTCTTGGGGCCTGTCTCGATTCCATCTCTTCCAGTAAGGAGAAAGAGCGCACTATGTGAGTGCTTCTCTTTCTTCATTCTCTGGAAGGAACCGTTTGTTTCTAGCAATTGCCTGATCGTCAGAGGAGATGAGAGCTGCATTTAGAGGCAGCAATAATCTCCTCTGTATGGGGCTGAGCGATCAGTACTGTCATACAGAATCAGTGTTTCTGGACAGCAATTCACTGTCTACAATAGGACAATCTGCTACCCAAAAACAATGATTTTGGTGTCAGCATCAACAATCCATTTACTTGATGGACAAGTTTGTTCGTCGGGTGTTTGGCGGCACCTTTACACAGGACAATTATAGGGAATGTGTATTCCTAAGAACATTCTTTCCCAATAATTGCCCCGATCATCGGCCCATGTAAAGAAGCTTCAAGTATAGGGCTGCCACTTGCCCGAGGGATCAAACAACAGTATCCAGTGTGCTTAGGCAGCCAGATTTTACAGTTGCAGATTACAAAAGGCCTTTTTCCACTTTATGCAGTGGAAGGATGTGTAGATACACTTTTGAGAAAGGGGTTTAGTTGGTGCCCATTCACATTACGGTGGTCTCACTACCTACAACAAATGCTTGTAAATGCATTTGATTTTTTTTAACCTTTATTTTTATCCGTACAAATACATAAAGGAGGGAAAGAGAAAGGAAAATAAATAGTAAAGAAAACATTATAATGTTGAGGATTAAATTCATACAGTTCAGATTGTACCATCTTTAGTGAATAAGCAAATACAATTATATCAGGTCAAAAACCACTCCTATCAATAGAAATGTATTGCTAATGTGAACTGTATGAATTGCAGCTACAGCTTCACAAGTTGATTTTCGACCCTTACCGGTCTAATCCCCTCCTGCAACCTGATAACTAAACACTGATAGTCACTGGTGATTAGTTCGTATGGTTCCACACCATATAAACCTTATTTCAGGAAGATCCCCATCTCTTGAAGGACAAGCACTTGTAAAGTGTTGTAGATATTATTGGCTACACAAATTGCCAACCTGTAGGGCACCTCTGCTCATACAGGGATATATGGATCCCCTCAGTGTATAAATACAAACAAATAGATGGTTGGCAAAAATGAGCAGCCTCAGCCTTTCCTAGTTATACGAAAAAACACGCATGCTCCCTTTACTCTAATATATAATATCAGGGAAGGCTAATTTCAAGCCGGTTTCCACACAGAAAGAGTGAAGCTTTCTCCTGTGATAGAGAATACGACCTTCTCCAGTGCTCTTATCAACATACATTAATAAGTAAAATCAATATAAAAATAAAACAGGCTAGCCAGTTGATAGTTTTAGAACACTTCTCTTTATTGTTTATTCTTAAGCAAAAAAAATAAATAAAAGTTATATTTTAATTATAGAATCGGATATTGAGGATCCCTAGTGGGATTTTTTTGTCATCCATAATAGAGATGCCATTCCTACAAAGATTCAGTTGAAGATCTTATCATCTGTATTCAAGATCATAATTAAAGATGAGCGAGCACTAAAATGCTCGGGTGCTCGTTATTCGAGTTGAACTTTTCCCGATGCTCGGGTGCTCGTTTCGAGTAACGAACCCCATTGAAGTCAATGGGAGACTCGAGCATTTTTTGCAGGGGACCAAGGCTCTGCCTAGGGAAGGCTGGGTGAAAACCTGGAAACCTCAGAAAATGATGGAAACACCACGGAAATGGACAGGAAACAGCAGGGGCAGCATGCATGAATGCCTCTGAGGCTGCCTAATCCCACCATTACCCCAAATTCTCAGGCAACAGCCTGGTGGTTACCCTCATGGCAATTGTGCTCACCCAGACCAAGAAAGGCGAGGCAAATACCCATCACATGTTAGGGAAGCACCCAACTAGGTGTAACGAAGGTCCTTCACCGCCTGCAGGTGACACCACTGCTCATGCTGGCGCTGCAGCTAAAATCAAGTTTAGTATCTGTTCTTATCAGTTGCTGTGGCTGTTGGATGTATAGTGGTGAGCATAGCTGCTTCCCAAGCATCTAAAAAAATAAATCAGTACAATATCTAATACGTCCCCCTACCCGGGTAAATTGTTTGGAGAGAGGGCCTGTAGGTGGGGGGAAGGAGGTTTTGCTGGAAGAGCCAGGAGAGTGCCCCCTGGGCTAGCGTGTGTGGTGGTGACAACAGCCGGAATGGATTTTGAAAAACTGTTGCATCAACCGGTGCGGTATCGATTCTTCTCAGTTTAATACCGTATACGTCCCCTATCTTGGGACCTTATATTTTATGGATTTTTCGACCACGGAAAATGGAAAAAGAGCTTGCTCTGGCCAGGGGAGTGTCTTTCCCACTGCAGCTAAGGGGAAGTGTCCATGCTCTGCCTATCACAGGTCAGGAGGGAAATAAAAGAAGAACCAAACAAAAATCTGTACAATATCTAAGACGTCCCTATCCGGGTAAATTGTTTGTAGAGAGGGCCTGTAGGTGGGGGGCAGGCTGGGGGGAAGGAGGTTTCGCTGGAAGAGCCAGAGGAGTGCCCCCTGGGCTAGCGTGTGTGGTGGTGACAACAGCCGGGTGTAGTTAGAATGACGACGCAGGACCCCAACTTAAAAATTTAGCATCAACCGGTACAGTCGTAAATTATGAGATTGATCAAGTGTGGTATGTCTTCTATGTATACTACTCAGTTTAATACCGTATATGGCAGCTATCCAGAAAAATAGTTTGTAGAGAGAGAGAGAAAGATAGGACAAAGAAGTAAATTGTTTGGAGAGAGGGCCTGTAGGTGGGGGGCAGGCTGGGGGGAAGGAGGTTTCACTGGAACAGCCAGAGGAGTGCCCCCTGGGCTAGCGTGTGTGGTGGTGACAACAGCCGGGTGTAGTTAGAATGACGACGCAGGACCCCAACTTAAAAATTTAGCATCAACCGATACAGTCGTAAATTATGAGATTGACCAAGTGTGGTATGTCTTCTATGTATACTACTCAGTTTAATACCGTATATGGCAGCTATCCGGAAAAAATAGTTTTGTAGAGAGAGAGAGAAAGATAGGACAAAGAAGTAAATTGTTTGGAGAGAGGGCCTGTAGGTGGGGTGGCAGGCTGGGGGGAAGTAGGTTTCGCTGGAAGAGCCAGAGGAGTGCCCCCTGGGCTAGCGTGTGTGGTGGTGATAACAGCCGGATGTAGTTAGAATGACGACGCAGGACCCCAACTTAAAAATTTAGCATCAACCGGTACAATTGTCAATTATGAGCTACATCAAGTGTGGCATGACTTTTAAATGGATATTGCATGTGGTCACGTACTCCCTGGAACCCCATAGTCATCCCTTCCCTGATGTGCTAGCCCAGAACATTCTCTGCCCCAATTCGCAAGACCTTTTGCTGTTTCCGTGTGCTGACAGTGGTGATTTACCAGTGTTGTCTGAGGAGGTGGTGGACAATGGCGAGACACAAGTGTCGGGTGGTGAGGTAGTTGTATGGGAAGCAAGTTACAGTGGGGACTCCTTGGGGGGGAATTTCTCAGGATGGGACAGATTCAACTTGGGTGGATCAGGCACAGGAACAGATGAATTTTTTTGGGGGTTTATTTAACTTTTATTTAGCAAAAATAACCACAGAGATATTTATTCGTTATCTTCTCTGCGCAGTCTGGCTTAGGGGTTCATCACTTTGATGGCGAGCTGTGCCGCTCTCTCCACAATGGTCTGTAGGTTCTTAGATGGAGACTTTGTCGGCGATTTCAGTACAGAAGGACTT